>LD358061.1:76079-107740 GCA_001465055.1 Ptychodera flava
CGTGATGCAGCCTAACCAACAACAACATGCAACGTACACGTTTTTCTCAAGGGTCTATGATTTGATGTTCGGACCTGTGGGGAGTAGCAAAAGTAGCAGTGCTCGGACCTACAAATATCAAAGGTAAAACGGAGCACAGCTTAACATCGAATGAACATTGATTCTGAGGAAGATACGTTGATAATTATAGGGCAACTTCTCATTGATGCACAGGGCTTACCTGGCGTTTTTATACCGGTATGTGTGCATACATATGCCCGTAGGATTACGCTGATAGACTACATGTACACATACATGCGTACTCGATCAATTTTCTGAGCTGAGATCGCAAAACGGACGCACGCAAATTTTAATTTGAAAATGGACTGAACTCATTAAATACCTGACTGTCCTTACAACTTCACTCTACGAGAAACGAAAACTCAACTACGGTGGTGCCTATATATATCTTGACTGGCTCATGTTTTGCTGCCAGTGAGCTGTTTCGAGCTGCCATCAAACTGTGACAGTTGTAGTGTCAACAAAGTTTTACTTCGAACGATTTTGAGCTGCATAACGGCTGTTGACCGATCGGCCAAGAGCTGCACAAGTCTGCATTTCGTCTTCCAGAGACACTCGAATCTACAGCAGACAAATGACAGCTCCAAACGCTCTCTGCAGATCTGCATTAAAGCTGGTTTGAGCTGTCACAGCTCTGAAACCGATCTGATGCAGCTAAATGAAGATCTGCACGTTTGCTACGGGGAATCACGATTTGTGTCCCACGCAGAAGTAAGTCTTCTGTTGTTGTTAAAGTCAGCTGGTCTCGGACTTTGTGTAGCGCTTGTATTACTTTCCTGTCAATGTTTTCTTCATCGCTTGGATCGATGACCTTGTACCATTGTCCCGTCTTAATTGCTGTTGCCGCTGCCTGTAGCGTTGGATCAGCTATCATTTCGGCCTTGATTTCCTCTAGTGTTAAAGCTTTGGTTGTGGCATGTGTAGCAACAAAGTTAATATATTCTTTCTCTTGTCTGCTGCTCGGCTTCGATTTATAGTCAGGGTGTCTTGACATGTAATCAGCTTGGTTTTCTTTTCCTGGCTTGTATATTACAGTGAAGTCATAGTCTTGTAACTTTAATGCCCATCGTTCAATTCGAGCAGGTGGTTTCGAATTTGGATTGTTGTATTATGTGGATTACCGGCTTGTGATCAGTGATAATGTTGAATGTCTGGCCGTACACATACAAATGAAATCGTTCGCAGGCCTATACTACTGCAAGTGCTTCTCGTTCGGTCTGCGAATATTGTTGTTCGACTGGCGTAAGTGATCTACTTGCATAGCAAAGTACTCGTGGAGCGTCATCTCTTTTGCTCTTTTGTGTCAACATGGCTGCTAAACCAACTGGGCTTGCATCTACAACTATTTCGGTCACTTTCTTTGGATCGAAATATATGCCATAATTGTATCACTTGTCAGTCTTTCTTTGATAGTTTTCAGTGCGTCATTTTGTTTTCCCGTCGATTCCCACAGTTCGTCTTTTACCGTTAGCTGTCTTAGCGGTTGTGTAATCGTCGCTAAGTCGGGGATGAATCGACTGAAGTAATTAACCATACCAAGTAAACTTCTTACCCCACTTGGGTTTGTTGGCGGTGCTGCGTCTTTGATTGCGGTTACCTTCTCAGGATCTGGTGATATTCCTTCGTCTGAGAATTTCGTTCTATAGAATAGAAGTCTTGTCTTATTGAATTCACATTTCTTCTTGTTCAGTGTTAAGTCGCGCTCGCGTAATCGTTGAAATACTCGGCGGAGATTGTCGAGATGTGTATCTCTGTTGCCGTATACCAGTATGTCGTCACTGATGTTTAGGGCGGGTAAACCTTCAAGTGCCTCCCGTATTGTATTTTGGAATATCTCCGATGTGATGTAACTCCAAATTTGAGTCGTTTATATCGACGTAAACCTACATGTGTACTGAACGTAGAAATGTATCTTGATTCTGGAGCGAGTTCAAGTTGATGATAGCCTTGATTCAGATCAAGTTTGGAAAATACCGTCGCATTGTTCAGATCATGCATAACATCATCTATCGTTGGCGTGATGTGTCGTTCACGTTTTATTGCTTTATTTGGCTGTCTCATATCCACACATATTCGGATATCGTTCGGATCTTTTGGTTTCGGAACTGCTACGATCGGTGAGACCCACGGTGTTGGACCTTCGACCTTTTCGATTATATCATTTTCTTCCATTTCAGCAACTTTCTTTTTGACGTTCTTGCGAATGTGAAACGGAATACGCCTATGTGGCTGTGTAATCGGTTGAACAGTTTTGTCAATGTGTAGTTTGACTTGATTATCTTTTAGCTTCCCCATGCCTTTGAATAAGTCCTGATATTCTTCTATCAGCTTATCCATTTTTCTTTGAAGACCATTAAGTTTTGTTTGCCCTTCGACTTGCTTGACAATCTGTATCAATCCTAAGTCTTCAGCAGTCTTAAAACTAATAGAAGAGAGCCGTCAATTTCACCATCTTGCTTTACTACGTGAAATTCTACTTTAGATAATGCCTTCTTTCTTTTGGTCGACTGGAATTTGTATTCGATTTCTGCGTTGAATGTACCTAAGGTTTTCAACGGCTTAGATCTTTTGTAGGGGAATATTCTGACGTTGCTGTCCTTCAACTTGATTTTGTCTTTTATCTTTTTGTAGTCACGCTCTTCAATGACATTGATTGCTGCACCAGTATCGATCATAAAATGTATCTTCTTACCTTTTATTTCGATATCCGCTGTCGGATTCTTGACAGTATTTGTGCGAATTGCTTCATATCGTATGTTGTATACGTACTGAGAGTCGGAGTCAGAGTTTGTTGCAATCGAGTTGGTATCTGTATCCGTATCTGCGTCTAGCCGTTTCACAGAACGATGACCACGTGTTTTGGATTCCTTTCCTTTCGATCGGCAAACTTTTGCAAAGTGGTTAAGTTTTCCCACAGGACTTGCATTTCTTGCCTTTTGCTGGGCATGTGTCTTGGTGAGGGTAGTTTCCTCCACAGAAGTGACATTTCGATTTCTTGTCTTCACTTCTAGTTGACTTGCCACGCTTGTACTTATCAGGCTTGCTTTGTTTCCTTCAAACCGCATTGACTGTCAAACCAGTGTTGGCTTCCATTTCCGTTGCTTGCGATTCTGAGATTTCAAGTGATCGGCTGTACTGTAACAAATCCTTCAAAGTCATTTCTTCACGTGGAGCTTGTCTTCGTACTCTCTGTGATGAACAGTGTTCGATGATTTGAGTTAGAATTTCTTCATCGTTGTCATGGTATTGACACTTTTTGATCAGTACCCGTAGTCTTGCGTGGTATCTGTCGATTGATTCGCCTGGTTTCTGTTTGGCTTGACGAAATAGATGTCTGTAGTATGCTTTCATTACTTTTGGAGAGTAATGGGCTGTTAGCGCGTCGACTAACTTCTGGTAATCTTCATCGCCACATATTTCTGCCTCTGTCATTGACTTGATATCATACTGCACGTCTTTACCTGCGTAGTGGAAAAGTAGAGCACGTTTTCTCTTGTTTTCCGTGATGTTGAAGCCTTCCATGAGGTGCTTGAAAGCTTTCAACCATTCTTCCCATCTGGTCGCATTGGATCCAGCTTCGGCATGGACTGTAAATAAGGGTTCGTAGTGAGGAACAGCTCCGGTTGCCATGATATCTTTGATTGTACGGATCGTCTCAATCAACTGTAGCTTGTACGTGAATTTTCTTGCATTCTCCCATCCTCGTCGCCAATGTGATGTGTCTGTGTATGTAGTGTGTGTGGACACAGGGAGAGACACTGTTGTAGGCTTGATGTCTAAACTAGAACTGATTACTTTATTGTCTAATAGTAAAGACTGTAACATATCACGTCATGGATGCTTAATCTTTAGAATGTGATTGTCAAGTCAGTATATTGACTCAAGGATGTTTACTTGATGGAAGTGAACAGATGTGAGATAGTGTTGAAACACTACAGTCTTCAACATTTTTGGCTTTTCGAGCCTCGGACTCCAATGCTGCAAGCAATAACGGCTCCCTTATTAATTTATTAATTTGTCTCTTACATAACAATTGAACCAATCGTTATGTTAATTAGCTGATACTGTTTCAATTATTCCTGGGGAGGATACCGCAGTGGTTTGGGGAGGGTCAAGGTTTAAAATGTCGTACAAGGGGAGGGTCACATTTTAGACAGGAGGATAGAGGGGAGGGTCACATTTTACGGTACAGGTGTGCACGAGGTTCCTCCGGCCTATCCCCCTGTAATTACTGACGGCTCCCTCAGTCAAAACGACCAAAAAAGCCAGCCGCGGCCCGTGGGCTACTCTGTGCAGCTAAATTTGCTTTCCTGTGCGTGCACGATACAGCCCTGGGGCTTAGTGGGCTAGGGTCGGGTGTTGGAGTATATTTCTATTCTTTCGACTATCATCATAAATTCCTGACAAACTGTGTTTAAAAACCCTATCCCCCAAAATACCACGGACAGGTAAAACAAATCTAAGTTTATGAGCGTGCACACTTCTATAGTTTTGGCTCTGAGTTATATAACACCACGGTACCACAAACAGCATCGTACGCAGGGCCATCATTGTTCCAACATGACTCAATTGCAATGTTTATGTGCAAGTTCACTCAGTGTAGTTTGATTTTGGATGAAGACAATCAGTACTCGCATGAAATATAACTTCGAGCAACAAGGTTGAAACTATTGACTGTGTGAGCTTGTAATCACTTAGATATGGTTGATGGCTCCCCAACCTAAGGTTGATGGGGTTTAAACTGGTGGGCCATGGGGATTCGCACAGTAATCGGTTGGTCGCCAGGTCTTGACTGTGTGCAGTGCAAATTCCCATGATGCTAATATTAGACACCCTAACCAGGTGAAAAAAATTGACGTGCAGTTTGGACTGGTTTCGCATGGTAAAATGCATCGGAATTTTGAAAAGTAATAAAAGTTAGGGCATATATCAAAAAGGACCAAAATACCTGATTAGTATCGACAATGTTACAAATTTCAACAACTTTATGCAAATATATGAATGAAAAAATCCCTGGACTGCGTAAAAATTTAGTTCAATTACAACTGCGGGGACAACTTTGAAGTCAGGGACCACTTTGAGGTCTTCACACACGTGTCCACAGTTGTTTGTCCTGGCACCAGAGATCCTGCAATTCAAGCCCTGTACGCTAATTCCGTAGGATGTCGAGATTGTCTCTGTTAAGGTACAACTGGCCAAGTGTATGCACACCAAGTGCTTCTCTGGTAGTTCAGTCACTCTGTTCAATGGTGGGACCACAGTCTTGACACCGTAGAGTCTTGGCTTTCAGCACACAAAGCAGGCTCCGCAGGGAGGAGTGCAGCACAAGGAGGCGAAGTGAGGAGTGAGCTTCCCAAGCTCAATCATACAGTTATATTCACTACGTTTTGCATTCGACATTAAAGGTTTGATCCTCGATAAATTGCCAAGGAGTGGACGCAAAGTCTGGTCTCAGCGTCATGGTCTGGCAAGTTCAGATCATATGTGCCGACATATTTTCTGTCATCCATCATATTTAGACACTAAGTAGTTTTTATTTGTGAGAAGGGGGAAGCTATTTTCCAAGCGTATATTTTGGGAACCTCCACCTAGAATCTGATCCAGGGTGTAGCCATGCCCTTGTCAGGTTAAAATGTATAAAATGTCTTTGTGGAAATGCAGCCGAGGTGCTGACATTTCAATATAATTTTGATAAGTTTCACACATAGTTACTCTACCAGCCATGCCATGGCCACTCCTATTCAGGGCTCGAAATTAACTTTTTTCCCTGGTAGTCCACTTGGGCTACCATTTTCTGAAGTTGGTAGTCCAGAAGTAGTAGTTGGTAGCCCATGCATATTTTAGTTAAGGGATATCATTTTTACGTGAACTAGACAAGAAAAGGCTATTTTTCAAGATTCTGCCCATAAAGTGAATATTCTAGTCATTTGATGTGAATATTGCACACCTTTAATACCCACGGAAACAGGTACATGGACGATAGTGATACTCAAAAGTTTGGTGACCTATGGACAACCACTTTCACTCTCAGAGTTGTATGCAAACTTTGATAGACGTCATGACAACGACACATTTTTCTCCGCACTAAGACATACTGTAGCAGGGCTAAAAATAGACCATGGGCTTTGTGTAGGGAGGAGGCATACATTGTAAATTTCGTGTAATTGTGATTGATACAGTATGATCAAAATCACCGTCCCTGTCAAAATGCAATGAAAATGCGTTTCCATTGACCATCATTTTGTATGCCTGTCATTCAAGTATGTCAGAGTTCAAATATTGAAACTTTATTGCAAAGTTCCACTGCACGGTGGTCTTCGTAATTTGTTTAACAAAGTCAACTCTAGCCTTTCTGTGTCCATCTGGGTTTGACTGCATTTAGCCCGGCATTTAGCTCGTCCAAAAATAACGGACCGGACATGGCATGCCAAGTACTGACTGAATTTCAGGTCTCAGGCTTTGGTAGTCCGTGTGGACTACTACCATTTCACGGATTTTGGTAGTCCCTGAGAAAAGTTGGTAGTCTGTGGACGCGGGACTACCGCTAATTTCGAGCCCTGATATATATGCTTTTCCTGTGCGATAGTGCACTCTGCTGCTGTCCCACGGTGAACAAGCATGACAATACATTATTTGCCTACACATTTGTCATTCACTGGGCGTTATATTATCATAATCTAAGTCAAAAAATAAAAAAAAACTTAATGTCACATTATACATGCGAAACTTGATTGACATTGTACATAGTAGCGACTTCTGAGTACGGATATATAGACGTTCGAAACTCTGAAGTAACTGCTGTGAATTTACTGCACATAGTATATACGATCGCTCATTGGTCAGGACAACATGAATATTAATGTTTTATTCAAATTCCCAGCTCCTTGTATGGCGTTATGCTAGACTGATAGTGAATGTAAACATCGACCTGGAGGGGCGCGATCTCACAGCTGATGGCAAAGTTAATTATACCACATCCTATCGTTGGAGGCGCCAGCAGGCTGTATGATTTTACATGTACTCACGATCAATTTTTCGGAGCCGAGATCGCAAAACTTGCGCAAGGAACGTCCCATTCGATCACATAACCAAACTTTATTTTAAGACTTTGCAGAAACAAAAAATTCAATGTATGAGCCCATCTATGCTAGCTTTGCTCATTTCTGGCTGCTGGTTAGGTGTGTAGCGCTGTTTTGAGCTGCCATTAAGCTGTGACAAGGGTAGTGTCAACAAAGTTTTACCTCGGACGATTTTGAGCTGCATAGCGGCTGTAGTTCGATCTGCCAAGAGCTGCAAAAGTCAGCATTTTGTCTTTCAGTGACATTTGAATCTGCAGCAGACAAATGCCAGCTCCAAATGTTCTTTGCAGATGCTGATCTGCATTTGAGCTGCTTTGAACTGCCACAGCTCTGAAAACCAATCTGTGACAGCTAAGTGCAGTCTGCAAGTTTAGTACGGTTGCCTTCGGGAGGCTTGAGCAGGACACAATGACGAGATTCTCGATGACTTTCAACTTAAGCTACAGGCTTGCCCATCCCTATTTCTATCCCACAAAAAATACAAGCTCATAGTGGGTGCAAAAGATACGAAGCAGTTCAACACTTTCGTCCATTTAAGGGATTTTCCTTTGCAGTTTAGCAAAATCTATAGGCTACAATGGCACTATTTCCTAGCTCCTGGATATGTACAGGACATCATGGATATGCGAGTCCACAAAAGAGGCAGGCCTTCTTTTCATACTGCAAACTTCTACTGCCAGAAGGCTACAAATGGTTTCTACAACAAGAATTCAATGAAAGGCAGCCAGTGGGGTGGCTAGAGGGTGGCAGAGCACATACCTCAGTAGTCGAGAGCCTCAATACTGCTTGCCACTGTGGATTAAAAAACCATAGAACCTATAGCAAAGAGTGTATACTCGAAAAGCAAGGCAAGCAAGAGACCGGAGACCCACGTACACGCAAAGAACAAGAGACTGGCGACCTGCACACACCAAAAGAACAAGAAAGCGGGCAGGTACCTATCAGGGTATCGATGCAACTCCAGAGCAAAATGACCTGCTGCAGCTGCCAAGACAGATTCTGTCCAGCAAATCAGTGTGGAACATCAAAAACTAAGACAAATTGTGTGCCAAGAAGTAGCAAAAACTCCAGGCAGCATGTCAGTGTGGCAGGGGACACAATTGTATCAGGCAAAAGACATAAGCCATAGCATCCCCAGTCCACATCGACATTGCAAGCCACTAGAGCGCCATCAACATTGCAAGCTGCTAAGAGCGCTATGGACATGGCAAGGTAGTAGGCCACTATGGTCCCTCCGTAAAAGCAGAACAGGACACCCTCTGCCACAGCAACATGAGGCTGGAGGATCCCCAGAAGCATGACCTCCCCCTCAAGCCAGGAAATAGTCGTTCCCACCTGGGTAGCATGCCACAGATGTATCCTCTATACTCTGTAGGCATATTTTTTGTTCAAACCCAACCTTGTGGCAACTG
The DNA here is from genome assembly GCA_001465055.1 of Ptychodera flava. NCBI lineage: Eukaryota > Metazoa > Hemichordata > Enteropneusta > Ptychoderidae > Ptychodera > Ptychodera flava. The sequence goes on from LD358061.1 coordinate 84,631, forward strand.
CTTTACTAACTTTTTCACTTATATTTTTCTCAAAAGATTAGTCAGTGTCAACATAAACTCTAATATCCCTTTCATCTGTAGCACTTTCTAAAGTATGAGTGTTCTCATTAGAGCCCATAGTGTAATGGTACATAATTTGTTTGTTTAGTACTTTACATTTTGCGGCATTAAACTTCAAAAGCCTGGTATCTGACCACATCACAAGCTTGTTTAAGTCCTGCTAATTTGGTGTCATCCGCAAATAAATACACATCAAATGAAACACAAGTAAGCATATCGTTTATATATATCACAAACAGTACTGGACCTAAATCACTTCCGCTAATTACATTCTCCCAATAAGATAAACATCCGTTCAGAAAAACTCTTTGTTATAAGTAGGATTTGATCAATCTTAGTACCAGACTCTGAAAACCATAGCTAGCAATTTTCCTGATAAGCCAGTTGTGTTGTACCTTGTCAAAGGCTTTCGCAAAGTCAATGTAAATTACGTCCAAATAACCACTGTCATCCATTTTTTTGATCCAAGTATCAAGCGCTTTCAGAAGTTGTAGTGATTTTGAATGGTCTCCAATGAAGCCAAACTGTTTGTCAGAGAGGATATTATTGTGTACCATATGGTCCATAATATTGACAGGTATGATTGATTTCATAACTTTACTTGCCAAGCAGGTCAAACTAACAGGCTTGTAATTTCCTGGAGAGCTCTTTTGTCCGTTCTTAAAGGTGGCAGCCACGTTAGCTTGCTTCCAATTACTTGGCAGTAGTAATGTACTGAGTGAGGTTTCAAAAGTGAATGACAGTGGTGTACAAATAAAACTTGCTAGCTCCTGCAGTATTCAGGGATGTAGATTGTCCGGGCCCTGTGATTTGGCTGTGTTCAAGTTCCTGATAATAATTTCTTTGGGTGGACGCTTCAGCTAGACAGGTGAAATCCTTGGTAATTCAATCCCGTCTTTTTCAATTGTGAATACACTTTAGCTTTTTCTGTATCTGACTTTGTCATCTCTGCCTCTTCACTGTCATATTTTTGGAAATCAGGTATACCGTGCTTCAGCTTAGACTTTGAATTTACATATCTCCAGAACTTCTTGCGGTTTGATGTAGTTTGTCAAGCAATATCTCTTTCCAAGTCTTTCTGTTACACTTCCTTGTTCTACCTCTCACTTGGTTCCTTATTCTGGTATATTCCTTGTATTTATTTTCATCTTTGGTTTCCATAACTCTTTGCCAACATCTATGTTTCTTTCTAATCATTGATGCAGTTTATTTATCGAGTGGTGTTCTTTGGTTGGGTTTATCAGTCCTAGGTTCCAAACTAAAATAAACCTGTAATAGAGTTTTGAGGTTTATCGTGGAATACGGACCGATTTTCATTTACATTATGAGAGCATCGCTGAAATATGGACATCCAGTCATGTTAAAATCAGCTCTCATAGCATCAACGTCACCTTTATTACAACAGCGGTGCATGACTTTATGACCAGTAGCAATTTAGCAATTCAAAGTGAACATGATCATAGCATGATCACTCTTTCCAAGTGGAGCTTGTATATTCAGATTTGTCACCATCTCTTAATCATTATTGCAAATTAAATATAGGATGTTAGGAGTTAAGCCCAATCGAAGACGGGCTGGTTGGTACACATTTTGTAAGAGAAAGTTATCTCTTATCAATTCAATAAAATGAGTACCAGGGAGGAATATGTAAACCAGTCTAAATCAGGATAATTGAAATCTCCCATGACTAATATATGGCTAAAGTTGTGACTATAAATATTTCTACGTAATCTATGCTGCCTTGTATTATTGTCCACAGGACTGTTTGGGCTCCTGTACACACATCTGATAAGCAGTCTGTCATTACCATCCAGCTGGATCTCAGCCAATACGGATTCGTTAAAGTCATCAGTTAGCTTTGCTTTCCAGAGTTAGGGTTTTATGTGCACATACAGCAGTACTCCTCTTCCTTGCAAGTTACTAAGGTTAGTATGAAAAATCTCATAAATGTCATTGAATTTGAATTGCACAGCCTGTTTCAAATCTTGAATATTTCAGTTTTGCCCCCACAAATCCTATTATCAGTGGTAATTGATCCACATTTTGCAATCTGAAGATCAGTTCTGTTAATTTGTTCGATAAAGAATCGGCGTTAGCATATACACAGTTAATAGAAGTCATATTGAAGAATGTCTATTCACAGGGTTCAGGGTTTTCATTATTTTACAGTCTTTCATCTTCTGTGCCGGGTGGCACATCCACTTTTACCTTTCTGATTCGTTTGTCCCATAGAGGACCTGTTACTTTGTATTTGTAGTTCCCCAAGTTCTCTGCTGCTTTCCTTTCTTTTGCCTTCTTGAGCAAACATCGGTTCATCTCTTGTTGTTGAATTGTTTGTCATATCAAGGCTGATTATGACATTCTTGAACTCTTCTGAGCATTCAGCGAGTTTGTGAGCTTGTGTCAGTACTTCATATTTGTCACTCTCAGACTTCATAGCTACTAGCATTGGTCTTTTATTTGACTCTGCCTTCTTCCCAATTCTGGTGATTTTGGTGAAGCGTGTAGTCATTTCTGGCACATGTTGTACTTCAGAACATAGTTTATTGTATTGAGTTTTATGCTATCTAGCATCAGAGTCTGTTTCTTCACTTTCATCGACATTGAATATCACTATGTTACTCTTGCTTCTTTCATTCTCTCTTTGTTCAATTGTTTTCTTTCATTTATCTCCTTTAATGTCTCTTCACAACCTTGAACTTTAGAGAGGCCTTTAATCTTATTATCCACAATCTGTTCAACATGTTTTGCGTTCAAGTGGGTTTGTAAATTGTCTGCAATCATTTATATTCTTTGCTTAATTTTTTCATATATTTTTCACATTTTTCCTCTATTGATTTATCAGTGGTGACTACTTCTACAGTCTTCTTTTCACATTGGCTACAGTACCAGTTGATGGATTCTAATTTTGACAACAAAGTGTACTAGGACTCCGACCATTTTTGGCACTTTATGCATGACCAACCTCCGCCTCTTTCACATTGGATGCATGAATCAGAGTCATCCAAAAGATTTTTACAAAAAAAAATCATTTGGTTATGGTGGTATCATCTTCTTGCTTAACATTTTAGGCATCGATGCATGTCCATACATTTTCTGGCCGCCACATTGGGTGCTGTCTTGTTTCCCTGTGCTGTTTTCTTATTTATCAGTCAGCGACTGATTACTTGTTGTTCTCACACTTGAGGACGACATATCTACCACAGGTGTTCTCAACACAAATTTGTTTCAGTCTGGAAGCAGCTAAAAGAATAAAAGTAGGACTCTAAGCGTCAAACAACTTGTTTTTAGGAGACCAAGCTCAGGCCATTTGCTATTTACACAAGCGCCCTCATGTACGTCATGTCTGTAAAGATCTCTGTAGCTCTCGATCGTGTGGTATTGTGACGAATCGAGCAGGATCTCACCTTCGAATCAGAGAACCAGCAGGCTGATTATGTTTTTGGACACATTCTGCACCAAAGTGTTGCTTGCATGGCTTTTATCTCCAAACAAACACCAGGTCAAATGAATTGGGCACGAGGGCAACACCAGATTCCAATTTTGGGCATTGGATATACAGTATCTCACCCAGCTGCACTTTGCAGGGATTATGAGTGACCACATGATGAGTTGCTGCTTTTGTCCCTCGCGGAATCTTGTGGCAATAAGCGGGGGTCAGAAATTTACTGTACGGCATTTTGGCATATAATATACATGATAAAAAGGCCAATGAAAATGTCGAATTATTACCCTGCAGGGGCAAGCCCCTCTCTCACACAACCCCAGCTCATTCCCCTACACTTGCAGGGAGGGGATGTGGCCCACAACCCTACAGTAGAGCCCGACGTTGAACATGAAGCAAAATGACAAGAATGTTGGCCGTAGTGGTGGCTCTTGGAGGGCTATGTCATTATTTGCCCTAAGATGCCACCGTCATTATAGGGAAATGGACTAAGACAGGTTTGATGCATCCTTTGAGGCCAGACTGGTGCATGGACTATGAGAAATCATACACGTTGGCGTGTTGGATGAAGGACAGCATATACATGGACCAGGGTCGAGTGTTGGCTGCCAGTGTTCTCCTTATCTACATCCCAGCTGTGGCGCTTGTGCTGGCAGCCTTGTTAGGACTAGAGGGCATGCCAACGGTGGCTTTTCTGATCTTTCTAGCCCACCAACTCACTGAAAAGGAGTAATTGAAGGCGCACATGAGATACCATGTATGGATCTTTGCTCTCCAAAGCCAGACAAGCAGAAGAAGGCAATATGTTCTGTGCTTGCTTGATGAGCTGCACTTTTGCAGAGAACCCCATGCTTACGTGCCCGTACAGAGTGTATCGTAAAAAGCATCAGCAGAGCTATAGACATGGACCCCCTCATGGCAGTGGCCCTGCTGATGCCATGGCTACTTATCAACTTCTTTGGGTACAAACACCTCCGCACAATAATATTTGTGCAAAGGATAGAAGCGATGTTCAAAAATGTGCAGGAAATGTTAAAGAAGCAGGCTACCCGGTGGCACCCCCCCCTCTCGAAGGGAAAGAGGAGGCCTCCCTAGAAAAAAAAGGCGCTGCCTCTAGTTTGTGGTGGTGGCTGGCAAGAGCAATGATTTGTTTGACAAGCCTTTACCCTAGAGGCCATCTAGAAAATGAAGCTCGAGCTCATCAGCAAACTCTACGCCATCTACGAGACAGCATTGAATGCCTGCGTGAACGAGAACATCATCAAGAACCTCGTTTCTTTGGCTAATAAGGGCCTGGGCTGCTTGCTGCCAATTGACAGTGCAAAGGGGATTTGAACCTTGTCATGAGTGAGATGAATAAGCTGGGGGGCTTTGACTTACACTTTGGGGTCCGTTCTTGCTTGCGATATAAAAAGAGGGGGGTCAAAAGAATTGGGTACCAACATAGACAGAGATGGCTTAACCAGAGAGAACAGAATCAATTAAGACAGCCAATTCCCCCGCAGTGCTGACCATGGAAACACTGGTGGTGGATCCTGCAGATACAGCAAAGATGAACAAGATTATGCTTCTAAAGAAAAAGAAGAGCCCTGGTTGAGTAGAATGGGGGAAGAAGTTAGCCGAGATCAGCCAGCAGAAATAGCAAGAGAAAGCAAAGAAAGCGACCCACACGGTCGCTGTTGCTCCTTTGGAGAGTGTTCCTGAGGCACAGGAGACCTCATGCTCTCAGACTTGGTACCATGATTGTTACGTTCTCCGGGGTGGTCGTAGTTACTGTGACAGCCCTATGCTTGTACAACTCAAACCACAAGCGCACTTGTCCTCAAGCCCACCCACTGGCCGTGGCGCAGGCAGGGGGCCACAGGGGTGCTCATCCTCCTCCTCATCTTGCTGCTGCTCAATTGCATTCCCTTTACAAAATGGAATAATTTATGGACGCCGCCCTTCATATTTAATATTAACATATTTATGGCATGATGGACACCAAGACCCGTGGTACCACTTTGTACGAAGGACCTTTGTTGGCATGGCTGACTGTTGTCTCCTCTACAGGTGCAGAAAAAATACTGAAAAGAGAGATTGGCGACTCTGGTAAACCCACCTTGAACAGAGTCCTCAAACTTGGAGGAGCTGTGGCCTCATGGTGTTTCTCCTTTGATTGGGGTAAGTCACTTGCTTCTGGACTTGCTGCTGACTTGCTGTTTGACTTACCGTATTTCTCTCTGTCTCTCAAGGGCAAGACACTTGCAGTCAGTTGTATGTGAGCCAAAGTCACTTGCAAAGCACGCTCAGCTTCATCCAGCCCTCTACCCCAAGACCCATGGAGATCCACATACGCTTTACTGAGGCTGCTGCCACTCCCTAACTCTCCATCGACTTGCAGAGGACGTACATCGCCCAGAACGGATGACTCATTGACTCCGACATGCAGATGAAGAGCCTCCATATCATGCTGGCAGAGGGGGACACAGGGAGGAGAAGCCTGCCATCCCCGAGAACACTGGCACCAGTGAGGTCTTGATCCTCTTTGATGACATTCCCAGCTGTGCAGTGATCCCTTGCATCTACCGTGTGGCTGGATAGCAAAATTACACAAGCCTGCCCCCGGGAGGTAGCTATAGCTCTACTGTCCCCTATTAGACTTAAAATATAGTAGTTGTCATAGGTGCAGTGCAGCCTCTAAGGCGCAAACCTCATTTTTGGGGGTCTGATGGCCCCAGCCACCTTTTTAAGGGCAGCTGCTTGGTCAAGTCTCATGTTACCATGGGCAAGGGTGTCAACCCCATTTTTGGTGATTAAGTACGTGTTGTCAAAGTGGGAACAGAGAAACCTTGTTCAAGAGTTTTCCATAGATATGGTGTCCCATGGAATGCAGCACATCCATGCCGTGGCAGATGCTCCTTCTGCAGATGAGGACCTCCTTGACCTGCTCGAGGCTGATGAGCTGCATCAGCACACTTTTTTATATCTGCTACCCCTTTCCATTGCATTGAGTACATCTTGGGATGCAGGCCAACATACTCAAAAATAGGGTGCCAAGCACACTCGTCCTTCATCTTGCCAAGCACCTTCTGGTTCTCTTGGCTGAAGAGGAAGTGATCATGCATGTAGTTGGACGTGTCATAGAAGGGCCTGCGCCTAGCCATTTCCTTGTAGACGTCCTGTGACTGGACCTCGAGGAGGAGTGAGTCAGTATTCGTGTAGCGCAGCTGCCAACGCTCCCAGTACTTGGCTTTCATCTGGTTGTAGAAGAAGTCATACACATGGAGCTTCAAGAAGTCCAGGATGCCCACATACACATGTAGCTGGACTGCTGCAAGGTCATCGTCGAAGATGTTGGCCCACACATAGGCAGGGCTGCCAGCGGGTACCAAAGCTTGTCCTTCTCATGTGCACTCACAAGCTGCATGTTGACCTTCTTGTTGAGGTTCTCCATGGTTTTTCCAAAGACAGAGTTGTAGAGTTGTTCATCAGCTTGTAGAGGTCCTTTTCAAAGGTGGTTGCTGCCTGCTTTCGGAGCTCTGTGTTAAGCCCGGTGTAAGGCTCCATCAAGGGGCTCTTCACGAACTTCAGGCCACGGTGGATATTCTTCAGCTGCAGTCCCTAAGAAAGAGCTGCGGTAGTGGAGGATGTAGGGCTCTTTGAAGCAGAGGTTGGGGACCAGCTTTTCGACCTAAGAGGTTGCTTACCTTCCTCCCAAGAGCCCTTGCTGCTGCGCTGTGGGACCAGAGGGTAATTGTTGTGAGCTAGGTGCAGCTCGACAGGGTAGTCGAGGTCTACCTCGAGGATGTAGCCTTCAGGAGTGCCTCTGAGTGGGTGGGGATGGTCACCTTGAGCAGTCCACAGTCACCCATCCATTTGAAAGCCCTCCATGGGCAGCAACTGGCTAATCGCCAAGACGTAGAGGTTGTCAGCGTCCAGGTAGAGGATTTAGCTGTTGGGCTTGACAGGGTCATATCCATGCACTGCGGGATTGCAGTGGCATGCAGGCTTGTGGGCCTCCAGCAGGTCCTGTCAGGTGAACCCCTGGAAGGAGCCTATGCAGTAGTGTCTATGATGTGCGACCTTTGACTTGTCATTCAAAAGCTGGTGGAGGTCCTTCATGTGGGTGTGGTTGGATTTCCCAGCAGCCTTAATCAACATAATATTTCTCCTGGTCATTCCCCAGGACTGCTTGCATATGTGGAAGACAATGGCACTGCCTTTGTCCAAGCAAAAGACATTTATGGCCAGGTCTCCCTGTCTCTCAATTTTACCAATCTTGGACAGGGGCGCGGTGGTGTTGAACTCCATAGTGCTTTGCAGGAAATATAGCTGAGCGGAGCACCTAGCAGAGGCAGTTGTCATCATTGTGTTTCATGTTCATCATTGCCTTCTTGTCTCTGAGAGCAGCTGGTAGTGGGATGTAAGAGCCGCCTCTCAGGGGCTGGTATTGAGCGATGTCTAGCCAGAGGGTGGTAACTCTATCAACCACCCAGCCTGAGCCCCTCTGTGTCCACTTTTCCAACATCTCCAGGAGAGTGGGAGAGAAAAAGTCAAGCGCCTCATCAATGTCCCTTACTTACAGGAGTGCCTCTTGCCTGTTGTGGAACACAGGCTCTTAGTTATCTGGGTTACGATTTTTTTGTCTAGCCCAAGATAGACACTCAGCGCCAACTGAAACTTCAGGCCCCCAGGTCCCGAACCTCTTTGGTGAGTTCTGGCTGACCTGGGGTCATACACAGTCCAAGAAGGCCTGAGGGTCAGCTCAGAGTCAATGCCTTTTTGCTACATCAATCTGCCAGTTCTGCGGGTAGTTCTTAACTGCATTATGAGTGCGGTGGAAGGTAAGGTCATCCCCTAGACCAGATTCTATGTTATCAGCCATAATTGATGTGTATAATTATTAGTAATGTATAATTTTGTAGGAATTATTTCTCTAATATAAAATTCAAATGTAGTCAAAGGCTCGGCCGAAATGGCAACTTGTTCTTCCAAACTATTATATCCTGTTTCCTGTTTGTCATCATCTCGCTTTGTTTCCTCTGCTAAGTTTTTGCTTTTTCACTGCCATTTTCGCACCCCCTACACAGAGAAAGCTGGTTGCAAACGCCCATGCCACACTTCAGGCAGGATTTTATGCCACCCCCTTCCAGAGCCTATCACAGTGAATTCTACAAAAGTCATTCATGCAGCTGCCAAGAGCCCATTAGCAGCCATTTGCACATGTGTTGCCCTTCATCGCATAAGGTATACCGTTCATCATATATAAGGCAGTAAAATTATTCTGCAAATTAAGAACAGGTCTGCCCCTCTACGAAGGCTTAGAGAGTAAAGGGACGGTGTTCTCACTATAGCCCCAGAAAGCCCCATTTTTGGCGAGAGTTGCGTATTTTTGGCGAGTTGCGTGGTTTCATGTTGTAAGCCTTCTGAGTGAAATGGAGGCTTAGAAAGGTAGGTGTGGTCCAGAACTGGTAGTTTGTTGTTATTATTATTATTATTATTATTATTATTATTATTATTAATCTTTATTTAAACTCGATAACACCATAGGAACACCATAGGTGAAACACCTTTTTTCGTGGAGGTCGAATTGACAAAAGAAAGTCATAATCACTAGACAAAATGTTTGATATGCGTTTAGCATATTTACCTATATTGATGTATATGGAACAGAATACTAATTGCATATGCAGCGTGTATCTTTATATATGGAACATTCCAATACGTTGATATGCGTAGGTATTTCTATGCAATTTATGAGTATACATAATGCAGATCTTTGCACACTAAGTGTACACTGTAGTTTTGCATTTTATTAGCATACGTACTGTATATTGAACGTATTTGACACATGTACAGAATCAGTATATGTGTATATATTGTTGTATATCAAGCATTTTGCCCAGTGAATACACTTTACAGCACAAACATGAAAACACAAAAAACGCAGAAGTACAAATATAAAAACACTACGAAAAGGCATCTGACAAGTAAGTATTATACAAAAAGTTGTTACAAGATTTCTTAAAACTAGTCAGTGACTCAGAGTCCCTCATTGATTTGGGGAGATTGTTATATTCATCCACACCAGCAACTGACAAGGTGTTCTGATAAAGAAGTGCACGTGCTTTGGGAACTTTAAGGAGGTTCTGATTGGAAGAACGAAGTGATCTGGAAGGGATATAATTATTGAACATACTGGTTATGTAGTCAGGGGTTAGATTGTGAGTTGCCCTATAAATTTGGGCCATACGGTTACAACGGAGTTTCAAGTTACTTGGCAGCCAATGAAGCTGGGTATACATTTGAAATGGGATATGTGAGCGTTTTTAGGAAGCTGAAGCTTGCATTTGCCAATTTAAGTGGAAAAGGCACTAGCAAACGGTGCTGGGAGCCCTTCTTGATGAAATGGAGGTTTAGAGAGGCAGTGTTCTCACTATAAACCCAGAACCAGTATCCGTTTTAGGGTGACTAGGAGATTCCATTTGTCAATTTAAGTGGATAGGCACCTTCTTAAAAAAGCCAATTTTTTGTAAATCGTTAAATCAAGGTTCTCAGACCCCCCTCAAGTTTGGGGTCTGGACTTCAACAAAAAGGTGTTGATAGCCCTCCAGGGTTAAATGGAAGCTTAGAGAGGGAGGATGTTATCACTGTAATTGCAGCACTGGTAGTCTGTGTACTACTGTCGGAATACTGAAAAAGTGTAGACGCTCATAATGTTCAAAGATAACATCGTTTATTTCTTCTACATGAATGTTACATCCTGCCAGGTATTGTCCCTTCTTCTGAATGCTATCTATCTGCTCCCATCCACAGTGCTGAAGATTGTCCATTATTTATTGTGATTTGTATCATCGGGGATTCCTCAGTAAAGTCTACCATTTCTCCCGTGTGTAGACAAACATAGACTAGTTGTAAAAATTTTGAAAACTTATTTTTGAAGCACATTGTTCTTATCGGTTCTCATTGTAAATGACTTGGAAAATAATGCACGATTGAGAGAGGAGATAGTATGTTTGTAATATTTTCCCCTGCCTTTGTCTGCAGCCATACAGAATACTGTGATGGAAAGTAGGGAGACTGGTTGCACCTGTTTCATTAAGAAACGGATATTGATTTTTTGCAATGGAAATGACAAAAGAAATTTTCGTCGTTCTTCGTTCGTCATTACTTGGTGCAAAAACGTAGGGCATTTGTACAGTGACACCTACCTTCTGTGCCCATCTTCGTAAGGACTACATCTCTATCCATAATCTGTACAGTGATTCTCAAATCCGTATGGCTATCGTGCATCGTTCATAATTGTGAACCTGATTATTGGTCCTTATGCAGAATTGCTGTCAAAGTGAATGCCCTCTGTAACATTCGCCTCTTCTCTGTGAATGCGTCGAAAATCCATTTGAAATAAACTGTGAAATCAAAAGAATTCAATCAATAATGAAATCTAGAAAATAACAGAAATTACATAACACAATGTAAGTTCGCTTTTACAAATAGCGATTCATAGTGAGTAATATGGCCCATTTTTTCCAAGTAAAAATGAAAGCTAGGTATAACTTATCCAAGTAATCGGTGCAGCATTGTTAATCGGTCATCCTTATTACTTCAGTTATACAAAATGCATTACTATGGGAGGTATAGAAGGTTTTATCGCTGATCTCTCAATTCATAATTTCAGAGAATGACGACGTAAAATATTCCAGTCCTTTTGACCTCGTGTTATAGTAGTGCACTTTAGGCCGGGGCTGTAAAAATCCTCAGTTCTATTTTCATGAGTATTTTGGAAGAGTTACCTACTAAACGCAGAACAATATAGCAGTACTATAAAATTTCTCGAGATCAGATTTTAAGTAAATCATCGAATAACACCTCTCCCAAAACGCATCATTTTCTGTATAAACAAGACTGAAATAAAAAAGTCTCAGCTGCCTTACGTCGATGCTTTAACAAGTGCATCTTCAATCAAAATAACACATTCCTACTCCAGGGAAATGGTGAAACCTGATTTTTTTATGGTACAAATGATTTCAAATAGTACCAAATGCATTTTGAAATTTGTGCATGGTTGAACTGATGGATAAACGATAAGAAATTTGGTATGTTAATGTCATGATTACGAGGTTGGACATTACAGTTTATTGCCCATGGGAAAAGTAAAATTACAGATTATGAGAAATTAGCTGTGATTCTATGCCAACGGTTTAGTACTGCAGGGCAGGAAGATGTATTTCCTTTGTCAGCAAAATCGCTAGTTAGGGGAGAGGGACAGTCACTTTAAGAACTTGCTCCACAGGTTAGGGAAATAATTTTGTAAGCGTACCCAAGTGCACTAGGGGACATGTTGGAAAGGTTGAGTATAGACACATTCTTTGAAGCAGTCTCTTATATTAATCTGAGACGGAAAATTAATGAAGCGGCTCAGCATCCGGGAGCTAGAGTCTAGAGTTTGTGGTACAAGCAGCACAGTTTGAAGAAAATTTTCAAATGTTGGATTCCCACAATTGTCCCACAAGGACAAGATATGTCATAAGAAATGAAACTATATCAAGTGAAGGTCCGGGATGGGAGGCCGTGTTGACTGAAATTGCGGATCGTCTAGATAAGATTGAAAAGGATATTTACTAGAGCCTGCACACTCGCCACGTTACCAAAAGTTACAGAAGTCTAGCCTAGTCAATCAATCAATCGAACTACATGGTAAATGACTGCGGACTTTACTAGAGCCACAGGTTACCAAAAGTTAAGGAAGTGCAGCCTTGTTTAGAAATCCATATCAGTGTTTTGAATGAGCTGTGAATGTGTTTCATTATTTCTACGCATAACCAGATGTCAACAACAGTTTTACATAAATTGATGTCAATTACTAACATCAAAGAGAGACTAGCAGTAAACACCACTGTGGTAATTATATTGTTGCCAGCCACCCAATGACATCCCCTGAGAAGCCCTAGAGATGTATTTTTAAGTTGTATCCAAATCAGCTGTGTACGGTGTCTGAGAGGACATTTTCTTTTATCGCTGAAACAACTATCGGTTTACTCGTGAAAAAACACAGCTTATTTGAAAACCTGTGACGGGAAGGAAAATAGTTGTATCAATGAGAACAAAAAATATCTTGTCATTTTTCTCTGTCTAAAATATGTCACTGTATCAATGTATTGTGAAATATTTGTGCATGTTGCTTTCTTATACTGTATTCTCACAGAGAAAACAGAACGTGATCAGAATTTTGTCATGTTTTCATATGAAATGCAGATTCCATAATGAAGTACACATTGCAAAACAAACTTCCAATTTTCGAACATCACATATCTCTGATATATATCTCTGATATATAAAAGTTATGCGCCGAAGGGCACGCAAAAAACCTGTAACTGAATGATGCAATTCGATTTGTAAACATCCAGATATCTCTGACATATTAACGTTTTTGCCCGTAGGGCTAGCCGCAAAATGCAAATGAGTAATGCAATTCGTGGTTGGTATGATGCATTTTAGGCAAGTAAGAAGTGTTGTAATTCATAAACAAACTGACCCTCAGTTGAGCTGTGCAAAAACATGGTGACCCCTTCACCAAAGTCAAAAACCAAAGGTTTAAGTCATTCACTATCGCGGCGGATATTGCCTTGAGTCTTAATGATGCCTTATTTCGTATGTATGTATGTATGTATGTATGTATGTATGTATGTATGTATGTATGTATGTATGTACGTACGTACGTACGTACCGTACGTACGTATGTACAATATGTCCGTACGTACGTGCGTACGTACGTATAATATGTCCGTCAACATCAAAAACTCTCGAACCGCTGCACATTTTAGCTTGGTATTTGGTGTGTTGATGCATCCTGGGCAACAGGTGGGATTTTGTTAAAATTAAGTTCGCATTGCCAAAATTATTGAAGTGAGCTTAAAAATGTGATAAAGCTAAAGAATTAATAACTCAAAAACCGCTGTTTTGATTGCTTTGAAAATTTGTGTGCAAGTACCTTAGGTAAACCTTATACAGTTTTATGAATATTGTCAAGATATTGTGCTGAATTTTTCGTTATTTTTCTGACTTTACGTTAAAAATTCTTCTTCTCCAAAACCGCAAGCCCAATTGCTCTCAAATTCGGGTTGGATGTTTGCATCGATGTTACCCTTCTTAATTGTTGAAATTATTGCAAACTTGGAAAAAATACTGTTTTGGAGCAAAGTTTATCATTTTTGGTCATAAAATCTTGAAAAAGATTTTATCTTTAGAGCATGTAACAGACAGCTTTAATATTGGGTACATGTATGCAGATGTCCAGGGATGACAAGAGTTAGATATGTGGAAATTGTCATGAAATACATAAATTTGTATTTTTTAAGACAACTTTATCATTTTTGGTAAGAAAACTTGCTCTCAAAATTACTTATCTGATAGCTTCGTAATTTGGTATAAAAGTCCCGAGGGATGTTATTAGATACATTTGCTGCCCCAAGTGTTGAGAAACCCCCAAATTTGTATATTTTAGGTAATTTCTCAGTTTGTGACCTTAAATGACCTACACAAGCTCAGGATATGTTGTGAGACAGTTTCGAAGGCTGTGAACATAATTTTGTCATATTTGGTATCAATTTGTTGTAAAATTTGATCGAGAAAACAAAGCTGAGGTTAATTTTTCATTGCGGACCAATTTTTACACATTTTCCACGTAAGACACACAAGAACTGACGAGAAATTTTGATCCAGGATAATTCCAGATGTTATAATCATCTCCATAGAGGAAGGCATTTCAGTATCTGTCAATAACTTTAGTGCTGTTTACATTCGAGGGATAGCACTCATAGTATTGATTAAAAAATCCCCAGGCTTGTAAATACATTTCCAGCCACCTGACCATCATAAACATCGTCAATACCAAGGGATGGAACATTTTATATTAAGGAGGGGGTAGGGTCTAGAAGATCGATGAGGTAACATTACTTTTTACCAGATCCTTTGTACATTTCCCCCCGCTCTTTATTTTTTTCACTCTTTTCTTTTTGTCAAGCCTTCTCTGGCTGATTTTTTTGGTTGACATTTCCTAATGTATTTGGGATATGCTTGTCCCTTTGCTATAGAAGTTGATATGCATGTTCTAAAGATGACCTTGCAGTACCAAAGTTGCAGACCTTATTTCCTTTTGTCATTCTTGTTTTTCTGGTTGAAATATATCCTGAATGGCTCAATTCAAACCGAATGTGAGCACATCGTGTCCTTGACGGTATTTTTCCATATATGCTAGCTGTTGGGTAGCTTTTCCCGAAAACACTCATTTTCGCAGTGTGTATAATGCATGATTTTTTACAAAAATGGATTAAAATAGTGGCAGAAATTTCAGTTTAGGAGTTCATCAAGTTAAAGTATTTTGAATCATGGGAAAAAATTACCAAGCTTGGCTCTTTCACCACGTGATATGGCAGGGATCATCTTCCGATGGGTATGGCATTGTTAATTCACTTAAGGAGGCGTTCACTTTTTATGACTGGGGTGGGTCGGCATATTCTTCCTTTGCTCAGTCAAAATAAGTGACAAAAATTTCATGCTTGAGTAAAGCTGCACACACAAACACCTCTGCAGGGGAGGCGATGTAATCCAAAAAAAGACTCTCAGATTGTTTAAATTGACCCCCGAAGAAACTCACAGTGCTCTAATCTAACCTTCAAATCTCCCCTTCTGACATACTATAGTTTTGAAATCCTCCTGAAAGGTATTGGAAAGAAATTACGAGTGGATCACGATTTTTTTTGCGCAGCCATTTTGAAGGACCATGAAATTTCATGTATGCATTTTGGGGAGTGTCGAAAACTATTAGAAGGCAAATATAGCGGCTGATATTTTGATTAATTGATAATATTGATTCACTTTACATGTACATGGTAGTCTATGACAAAACTCTGAATAATATTTTCAATGCAAAATTTGCTATATTTGTGCATATATAGATGTTTGATAGTTTACATTATTGTGCTTGATTTATTTAAAATAGGGTGGTTACAAGTGCATATGTGTTCAATAAATTTGATTTTAGAATTTCACCGAAAATGTTCATTCACTATACGTGGTAGTTTATGAGAGAACTATGCAAACTTTTTAGATATAAAACTAACAATATCGATGCATTTATGGACGCTTGTAAGTGCACGCCGCTACACAGAATATGGAATCAGAAGAAATTTTTAATAAGCACTAGAAAAGAAGCAAAGCAAAGCAAATGAATATAGTACACAGAATTAAACTAGCAGTGATAACTTGATAAGCACAATGTCAAAAAACTAGGAAAGTTAAAACAAGGTAAAAGTACTACATCAAAAACTAAATAAACAAATAACTCAAAGATTGGGCGAGGGGTCTCTGCCAGTCTGCTTCCGGGGCAAAGGTTTGGGTTGCAAACTCGGGTTTGCAGACCTTCGGAAAGCAAAAAGTGAAAATGGTTCCACAAGGCCGATGGTGACCATCTTCGTGAGTGGGGAACATGTAATGGACGGCTCAAGCGGAGGACAGTCCGACAGACTGGACGGAGAGACCCATGAAAGTGTGTAGAGGAAAGGCGTTTATAAGGAGGTATGGATTATGATGAGGCTCACAGCTCAAGTTGACTCGCTTGGATGGAGAAGACGGAATTGGTGATGATCAACAGCCCAAGTTGACTCGCTGGCTTGAGAAAATGAACTGGTGACACTCAACAGCCAAGTTGACTCACTTGGCTTGAGATGAAATATGGGAACTCACAGCCTGAGGGGGCTGGCTGCACGGCTTGGGGAAGTTATGATCTCGGGGGAACAGGTGCTCCTGTACGTCCCCAGCATGAGTGGTGCAACATGATGAAGATTGGTGGAGCCTGTGCCATGGAACTGGTGATGCTAAACAGACCGAGTTGACTTGCTCAGCTGGAGATGAAAAACGGGACTCACGGCCAGAAGGGCGGGCATCATGACTCGGGGATGTTATGATCTGGAGGACAGGTATCCCTGTACGGCCCCACCATGAGTGGTGCAAAATGGTGAAGATTGCAGTGCAGATGGTGACCAGTAGGGCATGCGGCAGCAATGCACACCCCAACTAGGGGAATGTTGCAAAATGTTGGTATAAGGTGGGAGGCTCTTGCCCGGGGGCATTAGGCAGTAATGCATTGGCATGGCCTGCAGTTGGTGATCTGGTGAACAGGTCTCCCTGTACGGCCCAAGCATGGAATCCATCGAGATGGTGGTGTGCAGGTGTAAGATGCCCCTGCACAGCCCTGGTATGGAATGTTCCGAAATGCTGGTGTATAGGTGCCAATGAAATAAAGTGCTGTATAGAGGGTTTTTGCATGCCCTGTGAACTGCCAAGATTGCAGAAAGAACTGGAATGCGAATAAGCAAAAGTCCCTTTGGAGTAGTAATGTCCCTATGTCATAGTCAATGCTTGAGATGTGTGATGAAGGAGGCTTTCCAGTGTCTGAATGTAAGTGGCGTAACACCTGACGTGGAAGATGGGTATGTGCGGCTGTCCCAATAAGAAAAGAATGTCCAGCGTACAAGTGAGGTTGAATCCAAGTCATGAAGCAGAGAGCGGAGCAGAACAGTGAAAGTCACATGGTTTTGCGGAACTCCTTCTGGAAGGATGAAGAGGAGGTGACACAATTTTACGGCGGACTTCCATGAATATAGATTGTTGTTACTGGACAGAGCATGGACTTGGTGGCGAAGAGACAGAGCTTGAAACCTTGACCCATTTGATCTGTTTTGGATGTTTTGATGTTCACGGAGAGGGCATCTGGATGGCCATGAATGTCGGCCAGAACTTTGAGGTAGCGGACACAAAGGTTGTAGCAGGGTTAAAGGAGTGTTCAGAGCAGGTGAATCCAATACATCGAAGAAAACCAAAGAAGGCTAAAAGGAATGCAGATTCCAGCAGGAGGTCTATATGGTCCATACACGGTTGAGCGGAGAGGCAAGCAAAGTTGATGCAGAATATTGAATGTGATGGGTAGTTTCAGGCTCGATGATGGTCCTTGTAGACATTGAATTCCTTGTAACGTGTACTGGAGACGAAGAATTGGGGCCGATCGGCAGTAGAGGCGAGTTGATTTGGTAGACCAGCCATTATGTAATGATGACGGACACCAGCCAGGTAAACCTTAATGGTAGAGTATTTTAAGTGAAAGTTAGTTGTACAGTGCACGAGAAAATATATTAGCAGGTCTACGGAGATTGGGGGATATTAAGCTGTCTGCCTGTGCATGCTTTACATTGTAGAGAATTGTAGGCAAGCTCGTACTCCCGTTGTATGAGAGTCAATTATCCGGGGCCACATGAAGCTTGCTTGAAGGTCGTGACAGCCCTATTCAGTTGAACATCATGTCAGAGGAAAGCTGGCAGGGTGTCACGTTGGCAGAAGAAGCTGCTTGGCGGAAGCTTGACATCTGGAAACGAGAAAGACAATCGGCATTTCTGTTATGTTTTCCTGGTATGTGGTCAGCACAGAACATGAAATATTGGAAGACAGCCCAAATGATGAGGGTACGCATCTGTTTCATGATTGCAGTTGACTTGGAGTGGCCTTTATTGATAACATGGATTGTTGTCATGTTGCTGCATGATGTCCATGATTGACTCTTAAGTAGAGACACAACAACGATTCGGTAGAGTTCTTGGAAAGCAACAGAGAGATCACAGTCGGCGTTGAGCTTGAGATTTGTGCGTCGACCGTGAGGAAGTCATCTAACAGGTGAAAAATTACCTTGATGCCGTATTTTTCATGAGCAATCCAGTAGATGGCTTTGGAAAGCTGGTCGAAGATTTTTGGACTGGAGAGCGACCCGAAGGGCAGTTGGGTAAAGAAGTAAAACTGATTGTTTCAGTGAATTACATAAAAATGCCATAGCCAGGGGTGAATTGGAATGAGCTTGAAGGCATCAACAATGTCCATCTTGCACAGCCATGCTCCCTGGCCGGTGAGTTGAATGCCTGCAATGACATCATCTATCTTAAGGGACTGGTCAGTTTCTTCGGCCTGGGGGGGGCCGGTGGATTCATTGGGGGGGTCACCCTGTTTTTGACTTTGGTGATAGGGGGGGTCACCATGTTTTTGAAATGCCCAATAGGGGGGTCAGTGTGTTTTTGAATTTCGACACAGGCTCATCATTGCCTAAAATGCATCGTGTCAGCCACAAATTTCATCCAGTTGCATTTTTCGGCGCGCCCTTCGGGCGCGTAACTTTAATTATCAGACATATTTTTCAGCATGCCCAACTTTAACATATCAGGCATACATATATCAGAGATATATGTATGTTCAATATTTTTCAGCATGCTCTTCGAGCGCATTACTTTAATATATCAGACATTCTTCAGCACACCCTTCCTGTTCATTACTTAAATATACAAGACATATATATCAGAGATATCAGGATGTTTCATATTTTTCTCCGCGCCCTTCGGGCGCCATACTTTAATAAATCAGAGATAAATGCCAGAGATATCTTGATGTTTGCTAAGTGAAAGTATACTATTATGAAATCTGCATTTCATATGAAAAGCATGACAAATTCCTGATACTTTTCTGTTCTCTCTTTGAGAACTCAGTATGAGAAAGCAACATGCACAAATATCAATGTTACAAGAAAAGGTCATCTCAGACTCTGCACACATCAGATTTGGCTAAAATGCCTCTCTTTGGTTCTTCAGGAGATTTAATTGGATGGCTGGCAAGTCTTAACACCCATCAAAGTTTTTGATTTACTGCTTTTTCCTGTTTGATATTAATGATTGACATCCATTTCTGTACAACAGTTCAGGACATCTGGTTAAGCATAGAAAGAGTGAAATACATTCACAGCTCATTCAAAATGTACTGTATTCAAACTTTAAGATTGACACTTTGAAATTCCTATCTTACAACTGACATGCCAACAATTTCATTAAAACAAAGAATGACAGTTAAAATATAAATATATGTAAAATATAATATATATATATATATATATATATATATATATATATTACAGTATTATATTATTACATATTACAGTTGTCGCGTGCGGGGGGGGGGGTCACCCTGTTTTCAAAATTTGGAATAGGGGGGGTCACCCTGTTTTCAAAATTTGGAATAGGGGGGTCAGCCACTTTTTGGCGTCGGCAAAAAATAATCCACCGCCCCCCCCCCCAGGCCGAAGAAACTGACCAGTCCCTAACATAGGAAAGCGAAAATTCCTGTGTGTCGATAAGGTCATCGATGCTGGGTGCCTCTTTGTTGTCTTGAGGAGATGAAAAGTCGAAAATTAGACGCTTCTTTGCTAAGTATTTCTTCTCAGTGATACCTAGTGGGCTACAGTGATAGCTTGCTTAAGGTGGTGTGGTACAAGGCCCAATAAGATAACTTTTTTGTAGTTCTGTGTCAATTTGCTGTTACACGAAATTTGGATCTTGTCTGACCGAGAGAAGATTGCGACAGATGAGCAGTGAAGAAAGTTGCTGACGTATGCCGGTGTTAAATTCTTGGGAGAGCCCATGAGTAGGTAGGTATTTGATAAATCCCTTGTTAGAGTGGTTTGAAAGTTAGGCAGCCAGAGTGTCAATATTGATTGGTGTTGATTGGGTACCATGCAGTCAAGCTCTGTTAGTTTGGTCTTTAAGTTGGCATTTTTCTTGTACTGATGAGTGTTCAGATGAGTGGCATGTTAAACACACGTGGGAAAAGCTGCAGTTGTACCTTTTACAACCATACTGGGAATTAAAGTTGTTACAGATTTGGGTTGGAAGCAGTGGCCGACTGGTTTTGTGTGAGGCCTAGCAGCTAGGCGATGTTGCCGTGAGAGTGTGGGGGTTCAAATCCCGTTTGGGTTATAGTAAAAATTTATATTTCTTTGCCTGGTAGGTGACGCGTTTTCTCCTGCTCCTGTCGACAGTTGGTGAAGGTGACTGAATCTTTGTGAAATTGCTGTTAGGTTTCTTACTATCGAGATGTTGGCAGACTTGAGAAGTGTGGGCTGCGCTTAATTTATACGTTGCATAGGTTGACTTTCAGACCAGAGAATATTGAAGTATAAAGGAGCATATCTCGACGCGAATAGTCCTCTTTGATGCCATAATTGAGCAGGAGTGCAGCTGCCCGACTGAAAAAGTGCGATGGTATTCGTAGAAGGCAAAACCGCTGAAACGTTTTGACATGTCCACGATGTCCTTGGCATATGCATCAAGTTCTGCTCGATGATTAGGGAATGCCTCACACCTGACATCTCATAAATGAAGAAAGCTTGAATGAATTCAGGAATGGTAAGGATTCTATTTATTCTGCTGTCGTGCAGACTTAGCGACAGAGCTTCGATGCTGATGGAAATGCCGTTCGCCATCATTGTAATTATAGCCGGGTATAAATAAGCACACAAGCTTGATGTCCTTACCTGAAAGAATATCCCGGCAAATAAGAGGGCGCGGAACCAGTTTGAGATTTGACAGCTGTTTGGAAGGAATACTGTGGCCATGAATGAGGTTGTTAGCAGTCCTTGCCCCTGGATGCGTCGCTTTGACCAGAGGATTGTACATTGACTGGATGCAACACTCTTGGCTCTGCTGGAGGCCGTTGTTGTTGCTGGACGTGGTCCAAGAAGATCAGCGAGAGGGCACTGTCATAGGAGATTTTCTATGTTGGCCATATTGGCCTGCATGTGTGTGAAGGGACTGTGATGTTGGCCATTGAGGTCTGCAGGTTCGAGAACATCTCCATCGTCACGGCTCAATTTTGAGAGAAATCTTGGTTTGCTAATACTGCAGTTTCATCCCTCGGCATTGTAACAGCGACCGAAGGGGATTGTGGAAGACCGGTGCAGGTCTAACTATGGTGACCAATGAAGCTGGGGCAGTCTGACCTTGTTCAGCGGCAAGACAGTCAAGTATGGTTGATGCCCCTCGCGTCACTGATCTTGAACAGGTTACTGGGCGATTGTACAGCATTATGTGAGGTATTGTTTGTGCATTTTCATGGAGGCATTGTGGACGTTGCTACATAGTAAGATAGAACAAGGGGATGAATGGAGGACTATAAAATGGAAGAAAGACGAGCCGCAGGGAGTATTGCAATAGTGTGGCAGACAGTCTGAATGGCCTAGAATGAATGAACCTGGACTAGGGGCCTGAAACAAGGCTGGTTAGATAGCTAGATAACGTATACCAAGATGACTACGTCAGCATTGCAAAAGTGGCTTCAGGGCTGCTGTGTTCTGCAAGGCAGCCTCACTCTGTGGACTGACAAACTAGATATGTGTTATCACACAATTCTTTATTTAAATAGGTGATATACATGTACTTGATTAGACTACTGTGGTTACAAGTTGATGCGTATGCAAGAAATTTGATTTTAGAATTTCACTGAAATGTAGATTCACTATACATTGGAGTCTACAAGAAAACTATGAATACTTTTTTACAATGCTAAAGTAACTAAATCTGTGCTTTATTGGTCGTTTTAACAATTTAAACAAAAGTACTCGATTCAAATATGGTGTTGGAAGTTCAGAAATGAACAACAATTATGATATCACAATTTCACCTAAAAAGTATACTTTTCATGGTAGCCTACAGGTAACTGTAAAATATTTTCCCTGACAAAACCAGATTTAAAAGACAGCACGTCACTGTCTGTGTGCGTCTTCATACGAAATTCTGGTAAGTTTAACAATTTCAGTTCACTCATAGCGAGAGAAAGTTTTTTCCAAAGACGTGAGAAACTTACGTTATTTCCTGGTTTTCACGCTTGGCAAATCCGTTCAGTACAGGCTCTACTATTGTTTGATTTGAAATGGGCCAAGAGACTTAAAGCCCCAGTATTTGTAACTGTTAACAATTTTTTTCATATTTTTGATTAAAATGACATCCTCAGTATGTGAAAGTAGACCATAATTAATACTGAATCGCATGGTTTGCATGCCCAGCCCGCCTCACGATTAACAGTAAAAGGAGTGAAAAATGACTTCTTGTCCGGACCAGAAGTCAGCTTTGTTGACACACGAAACGAAACGTAATCACACCACCGCGCATGCTCAACCACATCTACGCAAGTTTTACTGTGGCGTCCATAGAAACCATACGCTCTTCGAAAAGGTCTGGTCCATCGAAACTGGAGACTCAGCTAAAAACGGGCGAAAGTTGGGTGAAATACCGGAAAGATATAAATGTGTAGGTGTTCACAGATTGTTCCTACTATAATGAGCCGTGCAAACAAACGTCTTGAACAGCTAAACTAACGACGGAGGCAGTCGATTGTAAGCTTCATGCACTGCACTGCACGTTGTGACCGATGGTACAGAGATCAAGTTTGCTGAATGAATTGAGAGAGAAAAACATATATGAATAAAAATTCAACACTTCACCATTGTAATCATTGAACTAGTCGTTTCTTCCATTATGGAGTATAATGAAATTTTCGTTGAAAATCAATGACGGGACTGATTCTGCTCCGTCTACTCAAACGAAGTTTTGTGTACGGCCAGGCTGCGCTGCAGGCAACACAGCCTATCAACTTTGCATATCGTTGCCGTAATTGAAAACGCTCAGAAAGGAAAATTATATCTTGAATGCAGTACAAAAGTCTTACTTATTAAATTTAAAAGTATTTCAAAATAATATCGAA
>LD358061.1:108970-125094 GCA_001465055.1 Ptychodera flava
CGCTGGTGCCATTGCGTACATGAACAACGATATCATTCTCATCGTCACTATCTTCTCTTTCATAATAAGTATTGCTAGTAGTAGCACCTACTTGTAGTTTTTTGCCTGGCTTCATATAGTTGATATTTATTTGTACTGTTAGAGTATTTATTTTCTTTTTATTTAATATGTATCAGAGTAAAATATATATAATCAACTAATCATTATGTCATTGAGGACATAGTAAGACAAAGAAAAAACATTTTGAGCACCCCCTTATAAACTTGCAATTTTTGAATGACCCCCAGGTCGTAAATACTGACGGTTCCCTTACTTGCTGCCAAAGGCCATCGCGTTCACTGCATTCGACAGCCTACCATACATTGCCAAACTATGTTGCTTCGATTTCGCAATCACCTTGCCGCTAAAGCAACAATCAGCTGAAATTTATTACTTCAAGTTACTCAATTTTGATAGCTATTTGCCTAAAGAAGAAAGCCAAGGGTATATAGTGTCGTCTTGATTTTACATCGGTACCTGGAGTTCTAATTGACCAACTGCAGGGTGCGCATCGGTGCACTGCCGACTGCAGTTTGAATAATCCGTATATAAAGCACATGGTACCAGAATATAATGTTAGCCTCCTCTGCCAAAGTTCTGTATCCTCTGAAACACAGTAGCACTACGTATTTGAGCGGAGAAGAACAGAATAAAACCCTTCGCAGGTCATTCAGCCGGCGACCATGGGCGATTACCTGGCATGGCAAGGCCCCAGGAATGTTGCAGGCTCGATGATGTCATCAGTATCGGCGTTCTCGATCACATGCGCAGCCTACAAATTGTCAACAAACCCGCGCGGCAATCCAACTCGATCGGGCAATATTTAGCGTTTGCATGTCACTACAGGAGCACAAATTTGGCTTATTTCTTTACTGAACAACATGTCACGATGGATGTAAGAGAATAATATGTAATTTCGAACATAAAAAAAGGTTAAAAGTTACAAATACTGGGGCTTTAATCTAACGGGTCTTTTAAATCTGGAACATAAGGGACGACAACATGTGCTGTAAAATCTGCTGATTTGTCGACGTTTCATTGGTAAGAGATTAAAATGTGTGAGGCTGCAATTTTGTTCACTCAGGTGTTTGAGGGCGCACTTTGTCAGGCGCATGCGTAGATCACAAAAGATCTGATAGTGCAGTGATTTCTGGCGCGCACATTGAAAGTCTTAGCGGTCAGTTTATCACAATTTGAGTGCGTTCATCACAACTTGCAGAGAACTCACATGAACCCCCTCTTGGTAAGCGTCCTTGTGTTGTATTTGAAGTCTTTCAGAATACTTTTCATTTAGTTCTATAGACGTTTTCAGTTCGTATCTGGTTGGATGCGAACGTACGCACATGTGTGCGGACACACAGACAAGTGTTCAGCGGCCAGTGTTTACCATTCATGGCCACAGTATTTTTCTGCTTTGATATTTCACGTTACTGTTGACACAAAACCGAGTCTAGTACTTTATGATGTGACTCCTAGTCATAGCCATTCCGAACACAGGACATTTTGATGGTCTTTCTGTCAGTAGACTCTTAGAGCGGCCATACTGTAATGTAATGTAATGTTTACACGTAGCGTACACTGATGGAATGTTCTGTACAATTTGCAAGACACTTACACGGCTGTCCTATTACTTAAACAGGTGTTTTAGTGTGATAACTGCAGAGGTTGTATGAGGCTACAGACACAGGTTGCATCCTCAGTCTCTCAGGGTGAGTTTTGTGTATTATTCACATGAAGTCCAAATTGTAGTACTGTATTCAAAAAGTCTTTATTATTGTTATGCTGTGATGAAATAGCCACCCAGTCTATCCATTGCTCAGCATGTAATCTCTCTGATGCAACAATATATTGAATTTGTTACTGTACTGCATGTAGAGGTATGTGAATTTGATTTCTCAGTGGAAACTTGAAACAGCAGTGTAATTATTTACATGGGTATTCTCTGTACTTCTCGTACACAGGTCTTCTTCTTCTTCTCCATGTCATTCCTTTACCTTGGCATAAAGAGTTCACTATTCTGTACTGAATGTGCTGGCAGGAATGTACTCCTGATTTGCCTTGAATTAATGTGGAATTGGAAATAAAAGAACCAGGTATTGATGACTCAAGCTGCTGTGTCTCTGTTCATCTCTACCGAACGTTACAAATGTTTGAGTATGATTGAGAAGGACTAATGTGCTTTGGCCCTACGTCGAATTTTACCACTTTCGATGCTTGCTAGGTTTGGCGATGGAAAATAGTGTGTGAAAATGAAGAGACATCCACATGAGAACAGCTTATTGGTATCAAAACCAGTGAGACAGGGATACACATTCAAAAGACTCGTGAGGACTTTCAAAAAGTTCTACGGTCAATATGATGATGATATTTGTGGCCAAATATGACATCTCAGTCACTCAAATGATTATCGACAGCATTCCCGGCTTTGACTTATTACTGTGATTCATATACTGTATCACTTCATTCAATATTTAGACAATTTTGGGACCAACCCTGACGGATGTAGCATACTAGCAGGGTATGCTTACCCATTCCGGACACCTGGTACCACCACTAACTATCAGTGGTTCATGATGGTCCTACTTAAATTTGTAAATCTCAAATGTCCCATGGACCTGGTAATGTATTACCTTGAATAGAAATGATTATTGGACCAGTTTAATGTCATATTGTGTATAGCTAGACTGTATTAAATTTTGGAGTGCATGTCTATAGTTAGGCTGTATTGAATTTTGCAGCATGTGTATAGTTGGGCTGTATTGAATTTTGCAGCGCATGTGTATAATTAGGCTGTATTGAATTTTGCAGCGCATACCTTGTTCTTTACTGCAAATACTATCAGTAACAACAACAACAACAACAACAACAACAACAATAATAATAATAATAACAACAACAACAACATCAACAACAAGAAATGTATTTTTATTTTATTTTTCTTCATTTTTAAAATATTTCATCATCATCATCATCATCATCATCATCATCATCATCATCATCATCATTATCAACTTCGGAGATTGGGGGCCCTCTGATGTATGTATGACATTCTGTCCATCCACTCAATTTTATTCAGAAATGGTAGCCCAATAAACTTAAAATTTTGCCTGTTTATATATTTGAATCAATGCTAAGATTCTGTTGATCTTAATACCATTGCTCAAACCATATGCATATGAACTAAATGAAGAATTATACAAATTTAAACTCAAAAACTATTGAAGCTGACCGTTTTCAAATTAGCAAAAACTATTCCTATGCGTTGTAGATGTATGTTTGTTCAAGCCTAGTTGAACACATGTCTATAAGCAATTGAGCAAACTACATGATGTAAATATTTAGGGGCCAAAGCGTAAGCTAGGGTCCCTTGTAGTTTTGCTGGAATTTAGTAATAAACGTTCATTTGAAAAATCTTCTTCCGCCATATAGGATAGACGTACAGAAGAAGGGCTCCTACTCGTTTTAAATTTCTACCAGTGAGAAGTGCCATACTTCGTCAATTGTCATTAGTTTATGTTGTGAGTAGTGTTTAGTTCTTTTTGGTCTTGTTTCTGGTCCGGTTTCATCTTCGACTAGGCCGATTTCCTTCGATTTTATTTTTTGTCATTTGTTATGGCCGCCCGGGAGGACAAGCCGTTTCAGAATCTGACACGCATGCATGCTCTCAGGTGTACTAAAATTGAAGGTGTTCCCGTTAAAAGCTATGTCGAAGAGATTGCAAAGAAAGTCCGGAAGTGAAAATGTTATTGCCTCATCTAGAATGAATCACTCTGTTGTTGTGTTCTTAGCAACACTCGGTAATGTTGAAAGCATTGTTGAATCGAAGTTTGCCTTGTTTGATGAATTAGTCGATGGGGAACACATGGTGAAACCGGCCTCCAAATTAATTCTGGAAAATGTTCCTCCTTTCATTCCTGATGAAATTTTGGAGGAATATTTATGGAAAATTGGTAGAGTTGTTGGACATACAAGAGCGATCCCTCTTGGTTGTAAAAATGCTTCGATGAAGCATGTGAAGTCATTTAGACGACAAGTTCATATTTTGTTACACAATGAGAACATCAGTGATTTAATTCAGATCAAAGATGATGACCATTTTTATTCCGTTTACGTATCTATTGATGAACTGTGTTGCTTCATTGTGGACTAAAAGATCATATAATTTCGTAAACGTTGTCCTAACTATCATGATTATAGATCGTCAGAAAACAACGATAATGACACTGAAAATGTTCAAAAAGACAATAATTGTGTGGATGAAAACTTAGGTTTAATGGTTGTTGTCGAAAGATAAGAAAATGCAAATGAAGGTGTTAATCAGCATATGAATACTATAGAAATTAACACCTCAACTTCAAGTAACGCCTCAACGTCAACTCGCTTTGTTGAAAACAATGAGGCACAATCAGAGTCCGCTCACAAAGTCACATCTGTTGATGAAAATTCTGTAGATCAAAGACCTCTCACCGGTAAAAACAGTCAACCCACTGACCCCCAAGAGAAAGAAAAAGGTGTTAACTCTGCTGCAAACGTCCATGCCGATGAAGACAGGGTACGAACCCCTGCTTCGCCTTCGTATTCTCCACTCCCCTCTACTCCCGTTTTGTCATTCGACCCCCCCTTCTTCGTCATCATCTTCACTTATTCAGTCTCCGTCACTTGAGTTTCCTGAGACTCCTTTTTCAGATATCATTGTAAATGAGTCTCAGGATTTGTTTATTTCTCAGTCACAGTCTTCACGAAAAGTTTCTCAAAGTCAGTTTATTTGGTCAGGAGTGAAAACATCAAACTCCTTTGATGTTCTCAGCGAAATGTCTGATCATGCAAATGAGTCTGTTGCTTCTGAAATTTCGGACTTATCAGAATTTCAAGAAAAGCTACTAATCAAGCCATCTAATTTGCTGGAGTTTTTAGAGGACATTTTAAAGGCTCTAAAAATATGACAGAAAAAATGTAAAGATTACTGCTCATATTTTAAAGTTCTCATAAAGTCATTTGCTAACTTAACAGGTTAGATATTGTCACTAGTAAAAAAAACGTTCGTATCCATAAACTTGTGGCAAAGTTAAAACAACATGTTAGACAATGTAAAAGCTTGGCTATTACTAAACATGGGAAGTAAAATCGTTCTTGTCTTTGCTTGTCTAGTGATGGCAAGTTTCATTTCTTGGAACGTAAATGGTTGCCATGATTCTTTAAACGGTATAACATTTTGTCTTCGTTGAAGTCCAATCATTATGCTGATTTTTATTTTTTACAAGAAACCCATTCTACAGTGGCTAATCAGGCTCAGTGGCAAGTAGTTTGGCGCGCGCCTATTTACTTCCCACATGGTACTAGTAATTCTGCTGGGGTTGCAATGCTGTTTCCGCGAAACAAAAATGTTGATATTGTTTGGGCAAAAAGTGTCGTCCAGGGTCGTCTACTTCATTTGCATATTAAGACGGATGACACTTCCTCTCATTTGCTCAATATTTATGCTCCTTCAAGTGGAGATGATCGTTGTATTTTCTTCGAAAGTCTTCGTAAATTTCTCCTTGATTTTAATCTTGATAATGAAAATATTGTCATAGGGGGCGACTTTAATTGTACTCTTGTTCCTGATTTAGATAGGTTGTCTTATATTGAACCACATTTTAAGTCTTTGCAAGTTTTTTCTTCTCTTGTTAATCGCTGCAGGCTTTCTGATGCCTGGTGTTATTTTCATAATCAGGCTCAAAATTTTACGTGGCAGAGAGGAGGGCAAAGAAAGTCGCATTGATACTTTTTCCTCAACAAGAGATTGACTTCGAAAATTAAGTCTGTATTTATTGACTCTCCTACTGATTTATCTGATCACTCTCTTGTTTCTCTTGTTTTAACCATGAATTCGAGTGTCAACAAAAATCCAGTTTGGTGTCTCAATACTAGTCTTCTTAATGATGAAAATTACTGCACTTTAATTAAGGAATTCTGGGAGGGTTGGCGTAATGAGAAGGATAGGTTTTCTTCTCTTCAGTGTTGGTGGGATATAGGAAAACAAAAGATTAAAGAATTAAGTCAGCAGTACAGCGCTGAACGAGTTCATCACTTTAAACCTTCAAAACAAAAGCTTATTGAGGAAATTTGTACTTTAGAAACATTGATTCATACACAGCCTTCTCTGGAAACAAGATATCATCAGCAAAAGACCTGTTCGACAGTTTTAAGAAACTTGATACCAGAGGTGCAGTTATTCGTTCTCTTTTTCAACAGCTCAATAATTCTGATACTAATTCACAGTTTTTCTTTTCTCTTAAAAATACAAAGGCTGTCGTAAATCCATTACTCATCTCCAACGTGAAGATCATAAAATTACTGAAAATCAGAGAGAAATTCGTCAACTTACTCGCCAGTTTTTTCAAAACCTGTTTACTGCTGAGCCTGTTTCACAAAAAAGCACAAAAGCACAAAACACTTTGCTTCATGATCTCCCTCAATTACCTGCTGACAAAGTTACGCAACTTAATGAACCCATTAGTCTTGATGAGTACATCTTTGCACTCAAGAATATTGCGAATGGTAAAACACCTTGTGTTGATGGCATTCCTTGTGAATTTTATAAAAAATTCTGGTCTCTATTGGGGAAAGATTTTCACCAGGTTTTTCAAAAGTCAATTTCCGATGGCCTTCTTCCAACATCCTGTCGTAGAGCTGTTATCACCCTCCTTCCGAAACAAGGTGATAACTCCCTTCTTAAGAACTGGAGACCTATCAGTTTGCTTTGCTCTGATTATAAAATTTTCACTAAAGCTTTATCACTTCACTTGAAGGAAGTTTTGCAAGATATCATTCATGTAGATCAAAGTTATACTGTTCCAGGCAGACAGATTTTTGACAATATTCATTTAATTAGAGATTGCATTCATTTTCATAATGACATGAATCTTCCTCTTGGTATTCTTTCTTTAGATCAGAAAAAAGCTTTTGATCGTGTCAGTCACAATTATCTTTTTTAAACTCTGCATGCGTTCGGGTTTGGTGAAAATTTCATCAATTCTATTAAACTTCTGTATACACAAACTGATAGTCTTGTCTGTGTTAACAGTTCCCTTACTGCTCCAATTCAGTTTTCACGTGGTATTAGGCAAGGTTACTCATTATCAGGGCAGTTGTATGCAATTGTTATTGAACCTCTTTTACACAGAATAAGACAAGATATCAGTATTCAAGGTGTTATGATTCCAAATTCAAGTGATCGTAAATGTAAACTTTCAGCTTATGCTGACGACGTTAATACTCTTGTCACTTGTGATACTTATATTTCGAGGTTTAAATATTCGTTTTCTGTCTATGAGCATGCTAGTAATGCAAAAATTAACCATCGTAAGTCCCGAGGTCTTTGGGTCGGCTCATGACGTGGGCATGCTGATCATCTGCTAGAAATTCTTTGGAATAGTAAAGGTCTCAAAGTCCTTGGTACTTATTTAGGCAACAGTAACGAGTATTTTTCAAAAAACTCGAGTATGTGTGTTACAAAGATTGACAATAAGTTATCTTGGTGGAATAGATATGCTCCTGCTATGTCATTCCAAGGCCATGTTATCTTGTCCCCGAGTCTGTCTGATAGCTCAGTAAAAAAGCTTCATGCTTTTCTGATTACTATATGTGTGTGTACTGTGTCTGTGTGTGTACTGTGTCTGTGTGTCGTCTGCTCCACGCACACCGTGTTGTTCGGTCGCGCACAGAATTGCAACATCTAAGTCGGTTGCTGTGACCAACTCTTTTGGGTTGGAAGCAGTGGCCGACTGGTTTTGTGTGAGGCCTATCAGCTAGGCGATGTTGCCGTGAATGTGTGGGGGTTCGAATCCCGTTTGGGTTATAGTAAAAAATTTATATTATTAATCAACTTGTTGCAACTAAACTATTTCATCGTTCAATTTGCCTCTGTCCTCCTGCTTTTATCATTGATGAAAATCAGCACAAATTTCTTGATTTCTTCTGGCAAGGAAAAACATTGCTTGCCAAGTCGAACGGTTTTTGCTCCATTGAAGTTAGGAGGGCAAAATCTTATCGATCTCTCTTCACGAGTGAAAGCTTTCAGGTTAAATTATCTTCAAAGATATTTGTATTCAGGTCTGAATCATTTTTCAGTTTTGTTTGCTGATTTTTATTTTCGAAGTGTTGATAATTACAAGTACACCTCTCAACTATTTACAGTGAATTTTCAGTCTGTTCCAGAATTTCTACTTAATTTTTATCTTGAGCTTTAGAGAGTCTGGAAGTTATGTATTTTCCTGAGAGAAGGTGGACTCCTTTCAATCAAAGATATCATCCATGAAGGCCTTTTTTCAACGATTGTATTAGTTTTACAAACCCTTTTGATAGTACTCTTGTTAATCACTTTATCAGTGCTGGTATTACAAAAGTTGGAGATCTTTATTACCCTTTCCAAAAAACTTGGCGCTCCCCAAGCCAGTTTAAAAACATAGTTTCTATTCATTCTGATCGAATTTTAACAAATACTGTCAAGACGTTGGTTGATTCTATTCCCTGTGATTGGAAAAACAAAATCCAATGTTATTTTGAAAAGGAAATTGATTTGGATGACGTTCATTCTTGTCATCGTCCTTTCGTACGCTTTCGAACTTATTTGTAAAGGCACTGATGACCATATTATTTTGAATTGTCCCTTGTATAAATTTGAAAAGGGCAGCAAATATAAATTCTTGATTTTGTCCAATTTTCATGGGAACAATAAACGTCAAGATACACTTTGGAGAGATCTACTTTCACTTTCTGAAAATATCAAACCTTTGTTCACTTCTTGTTATCTCAGTCCAATTCCGAAAAAAGAAGAAGATCTTCAATGGCGTCTTCTCCGCGGTGCGTACGCAACTGGCTTATTTATGTTCCATTCTGGGTAAAGCTCATCCTCTGATTGTATTTTCTGTAGTGCCATTGATGACCTTTACATATATTTTTAGAGTGCCATTGTCTTTCTCCTTTGTTCAGTTTCCTTCGTAAACTCTGTCACCGTTTTCTTGGTCAGGAATGCAAGATTTTATTCCGGTGGTTTGTTTTAGGCCCACCCTTTGATAAATCATACATGGACAAGAACAGTTTGCGCTTTTAAATTTTCTTTTTTAGGACAGCTAAAATTGCAATTAATGTGACAAGACAAAATGCAATTAATGGTCATGATCCCTCAATCAGTAATATGCTTGTTTCTGTTTTTAAAAGGCGAGTTTATGCTCGCATTTTAGAAGAATATAATTACTTCACGCTCTATTCAAACATAAGTGCTTTCAAAAACATTTGGTGTATTAATGACGTAATTGCTTCCGTAGACATTGATGGAACAATTACTATTGATTCAATTTTGTTGTGAACACTTCTTTATTTTGTGTGCTTTCACCTCTAAGCACACTTTCCCTTTTGCCAAAACCTAACTCTTCCTGGGCACCGTACTCCTCACGGAATAGGAGGGGTAGTCAGTTGAGAGGATTCTTCGTTGGCATGTACATGCCAATGAAGAATTTTCTCAATATGACCCTTCTCATTGGCGTTTAGGCGGCTTTTTTCTGCAAGATGTAAGGTGCTCTCGTCTCTTTTCTTTGGAAATTTCTGTCGCTTTTCTTATTTCGAAGTTTTCTTTTAATTTTTTTTCTTTTAGTTTTCTTTTGGTTTCTCCTATTAAGTGGAGATTTTTCATGCACCTCGCATCTTGCCTTCTGTCAATAACAAAATTGTGCTTTTTTCAGATTTAACTGGTTTCCTTGCCCATGTTGCAAGTGTTATATCTACCTGTTTGCCTTTTCACCAGTTCTCTCCTTCGCTTCAGCATCAGTGTCTTTGCCATTTTGCAGTTTTTGCTGATTTTTTATAGTCCAACTTTGCTCAGTATTTCCAATAATTGACCATCATTTGCTATTGCGCATTTGTCAGATTTCTTTATTTTCTTTTCGTCTCAAAATTTGAATTGATTTGATATGTACTTTTCTCTACAGGAGATTAATTTGAGTAATAAACGTTCATTTGAAAAATAAAAAAGTCTTCTTCTTCTTCTTTCTTCTTCTTCTTCCGCTATATTGGATAGACGTACAGAAGAAACGCTTCAACTTGTTTTGATTTTCTACCAGTGAAAAATGCCATAGTAGTAAGTAAATATATGGATTCTTGGTCGAATATTTTTTACATCTACCTATATTATCCATTTCGGTTACAGGGAGGGAAATCCCCTGTAGCTAAAAATGGCATGCGCGTAAGCGGATTGTGTAAGTGAGGGTGACCTGTATATGAACTCACGTGATTTCTCCCGTTGAAATTTTCAACGTGTTGAAGTGATCTTACCAGAGAGGAGTGGTGATCCCCGAGTTACTGGAACCACCAATCATCACGAATTCATTCAAAGAGTTCAAGATTGGTTTCAAGAATTTCTACCATGGATTTAGAGCATGTAATCAACAGAAGTTACAGGATAACTACTTGTACGGTCAGTGGTTGGAAAAAGCTTTCAGTCATTTCAGCGAGAAGAAAAGAAAAAGGAGAATTTTATCGATTGGGTTGAAGAGAACTGTGACATAAAACATGTTCGTGCGAGACATTTCAGAAAATTTCATAATGATTTCAAACATTATCCACAAATATTACATTGTAAATTAAGCTTTGAATGGTTTAACAAGAATGGTAAAAATTTGTTGTTATATTTTGATGACCACAGAAAATAAATTTTTCAGTGGACCCATCCTCTAGAGTGCACATGTGATTTATGTGCTTCTATAAATTAGTGACCTTTGACTTACCTGTGAT
Source organism: Ptychodera flava (assembly GCA_001465055.1). Lineage (NCBI taxonomy): Eukaryota > Metazoa > Hemichordata > Enteropneusta > Ptychoderidae > Ptychodera > Ptychodera flava. Next base: position 119,780 of record LD358061.1, read on the forward strand.
GTCATGACTGAGGTCTGATATTCTGCAGTTTTCGTAAAATTTTTCTACGGAGTTTTTCTCTGAATTTGGGAGCCACACCTTGTTCAATTGATAGATAAAATTTTAGAAATTTGCTCTGAACTTAAAATGTGGGGGAAGACCATTACTTCAAACAAAATGAGTCGTTTTAGATAAATGGTACTGATATCTAAAGTTTAAGTGGTTAAATTTTTTCTAACAAATGAAATGTTACTACTTTCTCGTTCCGAAGGACTACTACGAGCAACAATATCTAAATCGTTTCTGTCTTTATCTATGGTTATGATAATATTGCAAGGTTTTCTTGAATCTGTTTTTATAGCGATATTTCCGACTAAATCATCAAACTCGTCTGCTGTACCTAACTTTATACATTTGGTAAAAACTGTACCATGTTGAAGTATTTTAATATTATCTGTCATCTGTTGATTGGCTGTCGTTAAAGTTAATACACCTGTCTCATCTCCTACACTTTTCAGACCAAGTTTTGAGCTCGTTGTATCTCAAAATAATCTTACTGGGACTCCGCTACCTGTATATGAACAAAAATTCTCCCCCTCATTTACCTACCTTCGCAGTGTATTATCTGATTTCAGGATTGCTGTAAGAGGTTTGATCTTAAGGTGAATCAGTATACTGAGTAGTATGATGTATGGATTACTAGGTTTAAGATAAAGGCAAAAATCGGACAATTTATATTTGTTAACATTACTGTCGAAATAAATAACATTTGGAGTCCCCGGCAGTTCGTCAACCCCACCTGCAATTTTACCATCCAATATGTCCAAAATGTTACACGGTACATTACAAGGCCTGAATTTCTGACTACCCCTATACTTTCATCTACAGTTCGGAAAACTCTAGAGCGTGTTCATGGTCCTGTATTGAGGCAGCGGCTAAAACAAAATATTTCTCTCTGTCCTTGTAACGAAAGACATAATCCTTATTATGGTTACCTGCGACCTTAGTATTATTGTAACCTTTAACATCACAAAGATCTTCGAGCCCAAGATTTAGTCCATAATTTACACTTAGACCAAAGTTACCAGGGTTTGACATGATTCTCACGGTACGGTAGTATATACAGTGAAAATTTAATAAATAGCTTGTAATAATATACAACGCTTAAGGATGATCATTTGGATTGAAAGCAAAACGGGTGAACCCATTACTGTTAATTTCAACCCTAGCATTGACATAAAACGGTTTACCAAAATAAGACTGTTAGAATGCACACGCTATAACTCATGGCATAACATAACAACGGCAAATAATGTACTAAAATATCAAGAAGGCAACGACCCGAAAAATAAGAAGACCAAATCAATACGTCCAGGTAACTACAATATTGATACCCTCAACAAAGCGATTGGGTTGCAGCAGGAAATCAAAAAAAGTCTGCCAACAAGTTGTGTTTATCTAACACTAGAAAGAGGTGTTAAAGTCTTTTTTAATAATACAGGTAGCTACGCCGACCTCTTCGGCATTTCAGATAGGCCAGAGTGAAACCTCGTGATAAAAAGTACCATGAGTCCAAAACGAGCAGATTTCTTAACAGTCACTAAATATAAAGTTCATTCAGATGCTGTCGATGTGGCTGGAAATTGTGTTACAAATGGCTCGGGTGAATATATACAAGAATATATATATATATTGGACTGTGTACACATACTTCCTGTTCGGGATAGAAAACAAATAAGTGAAAAGGTCACCTATGACTTAAAAAGTGGTGACTCTACACTATTACCATGCCATTAAGAAAGGGCTCTGAATGGATGAGTTCAATGCATATTTGGATAACAGATCAGGACGGAAATATAGGCAATTTCAATAACTGGCCAACTAGCTTTTTTATCGAATTGCTGTAGCTAGCCCTATCGGAACGCTAACCATCCTATAACCAATCCCCCAGCAATATAAATCATTTCATATTTTTTTGCTCGGGATTGGGCTGATAATAAGCTGAGAATTGAACTGGCGCTGACGCAGAGTTGGCTTTCGCTTGCGCGATAGCCACCGCTTCTTCTGGGATTTTTGCATCTGTATCTCTTAATTCAGCCGCAGCATGAGCATCTTTAGCCTGATTTTCTCTTTCCCAATCAGCCTGGAGTAATCTTTTTTCTGACCAGACTGCACGATGATGTTCAAATTTTTCTAATGCTTTATCATGTCGGACTTTCTCTGCTTGCAGAGCCTCACCATTCCCACTAAGCTTTTGACCGATAATATGTCCACCCGTGAATGCCGTTGCATTTAATACAGCACCGAGAACTGTCATTCCTATTGCTGCAGCCATAGCTAACTGTACGCATATACATTACAAAGTATAAGTTTCTGTAGGAATATTATTACCATTTGTCGACTCTCCGAAGGTTCGTTCCGAAGGCATATACATTACAAAGTATAAGGTTCTGCAGGAATAATATTTTTCTGTTCAAGGAGATCTTTGGTCTCAACCGCAGCAGCAGTCGCTCCCCCTAATTTTTTTCACCGAGTTAGATTTTCTCTATGTTGCACCGCAGCGTAGTCATCGGAGTCGTTTCTCCGATTTGCTGAGTCGATGTTGGAACCGTTTGGGGTGCTTGCAAAGTTGAATCCATTTATTTTGGGTATTGTATTAAACCTGATTTTTTAAAAAATGTACATGTTTACCAGTAATTAAACCGGTAGAAGCTAGAGCACGTATGGGGCCCCACGTGTAGGCTATCCGTCCTGATAATCGTTTTATTTCACTGTTTAGAATAAAACTCTTTTTAAGATCAGTGGCATAGTTTTCTCGGTCATCGATTGGAACTATATGACTGATTGCACGAACTCCTAGATCTATGAAACTTTGAGTGACGGTATCACTTATAAGAGAACTGTATCTTGCTTCATAAACTTTAAAGACTTCAATTACCGTTTCATCGTTCCACCTTTCAACACTTTCGATTGTAATCTCCCTACCAAAAAATAACTTACTTTGACCACTTGCAACAATACGTTGCTTTTCTATAAATTTTATGGACAGTGCTCAGTTGATGAAAGACCCGCTCGATACGTTGGCAAAGACTGTACCAGAGGATGGATGGGCGGTACCACTTCCGTACCCAAAGATTCAGCAGGCGAAAGGTTTCTTCCCGTACGAATATTTAGATTCTCCTGAGCGATTGGAAGAGGAGGAGCTCCCTGGCAGAGAGAAAAAAAAAATTATAGCAAACTAAAGGAAGAGGGGATCGAGGAGTCCAATTATAAACACACATTGAAGGTGTGGGATGATGTGGGATGTCAGGTGATTAAAGATCATATGGAATTCTATTGTGAGACTGACGTTCTCCTTCTTGCGAATATATTCGAAAATTTCCGTAACACATATTTAGAAGCATATAAGCTGGATCCGGCCCACTATATGTCAACGCCCGGGCTGACATGAGATGGTATGTTACTTTACACAGGAAATAAGTTTGAACTTATTCAAGATACTGAGCAGATGACTTTAATACAGAGGGGAATTCGAGGTGGTATCAGTCAGTGTAATATTCATGAGTTACAGACAAATCATCCGGCTTACGTGGTCTCCGGTTGGAATTACGATCCGGAGAAACCATTATCCGAAATAAAATACCTTGATACTAATAATCTTTACAGATTGGCAATGAGCCAGCCAATGCCAGTGGGCGGATTTCATTGGATGACAAGGGAAGAGTGGTTTGCTCGAACGGCTGACTTGAATTGTAATAGCTTCCCACCCAGTTTTCTAGAAGTAGACCTAGAATACCCTACCGAATTACATGAAGAACATGACGATTTACCTCTCACACCACATCACTACGAATTTCCAAGGAAGGAGACTCGACTGATTACGAGTTTCCTAGATAAAGAGCGGTACGTCTTACATTACAAGTTACTTGAGTTCTATCTTCAGATGAGAATGCAACTGAAAAAGATTCATCAGGCGCTTGCCTTCTAAGAGGCGCCGTGTCTCGTGGAATACATCGACTTTAACACTTAAATGACGGCAAAGGGGAAAATTGACTTTGAAAAGAATTTCTATAAGCTGATGAATAATGCAATGTTCGGCAAGACAATAGACGATGTTCGAAAGAATAGAGAATTTAAATTTGTGACGGGTAATCCTGATAAATACCGAAAGTATAAACCAAATGTGAAGTATAGAACTTTTGTATCTAGGGAAAAGGATAGTGATTCCTGCGACAGTGCCCTACTAGAACTAAAAAAGGATGAACATCGATATGTAAAGCTAGTTTTCATTGCGGCAGCAGTACTCGAACTTTCTAAGCTGCATATGTATAAAATGCACTACAATTACTTTCGAAAGCAGTTCTATGGAATAGAATTAGCCTACATAGATACTGATAGTTTTATTTACAGTGTATTTTTCCCTCCCCACACGTAACTTTCAATGATATAGTTCGGAAAGATGTGGAACAGAATGTTGAGGGGTCTATATATGATACTAGTGGGATGAAAGACGGGATGGGAGTTCCAAAGATTAACAAAAAGGTGATAGGTAAATTTAAAGATGAGATGAATGGAGTACCTATTCTTGAATTTGTCGGCATTTGTTCGAAAGTGTATGACTTTACTACCCCAACTTCGGAGACGAAAAAAAATAAGGGCATAAAAGATCATTGTGTTAAAAATCATATGAGCTTGAAAGTCTATAAGGAAGTGTATAAAACTATGAAGGAGCCGAAGAAGGTATTTTACACTCAGTTTGTACGGAGTGGTGTAGACTTGGTTCAAGTCGGTGAATTTTAAAAAAATAAAATCATTTATAATAGTTTCTCTTGTGTCTCTCCTATTTCGTACAAACCTATCCGGAATTTGGCAGCTCACGCCAGGTTTTCCCAGCGATTGTCAATGCATCACGTTTGAGTTTTCCCAGCGATTGTCAATGCATCACGTTTGAGTCTGAGCAGTAGTGAGTTAGTTTCTGCCGGATTCACCAACTTGGACTTCTTGCAAAGTACAGGCGGTGAGACGGACTGTGTACACAGTGACGTAGAGCAAATACAAAATGATTGACAGCCCCCGCCGTTATTCTGGCCAATCAAGAACGCATGCTAATAAACCTCTGCATGCATTAAAAAGTTTGTTGTCATCTCCGTGCAAAGCTAGACATCGAGTACGTTTTATATCTGGGCGAATAATGGCATCAAGTTTGTACATCAACCGCGTTTTACAACTGATCGGTCGACCATCGCTAATAATGCGAGATTATCAAAGAAAGCTTGTTGAGAGTTACACTGAGGGAAAAGATGTGTTCGTCTGCGCACCCGGACCGGCATCGGAAA
>LD358079.1:942-15322 GCA_001465055.1 Ptychodera flava
CCCAGGCCGAAGAAACTGACCAGTCCCTAACTACAAAGCTTGACTGTCACATCAAATTTTAGATAAAGGACCATGTAGAACAATTAGCGGCTAAATATTGCTTTGGGTTCTGTAAGAAACTTCGCATTCTTCTGGCCACATCGTGGAGTTTACCTCGGTCTGCCTTCTGGAGGAGATTTACCTCTTGGATGAAGAAATGCGGACAGCTGCCTGTTTCCACATAATGAAGAACTCTTTGGAACAAGTCGTTGAAACGTTGGACGATGTTACTAGAATTCCAGTCTTGAGGGTACGGTGTTTCTCCTAATTCCCAAAGGAGGGCGGTCTAGAACAATTAAGGTAAAATACATGAAGACAAACTGAGTAAGGGAAAAATACTTCGATCTTGAGGGATGATTTCAAGTGTAAATATCTGCTAGGCGAAAATTAGCTGTAGCCTTGCTACCGTTGTATGCACTGCACTTAAAAGTGTCTACAGTCTATTCTACTCAAGCAATAATGTCAAATTTTGGAAAGCGAAAAAGAAATTGCTTGTCGCTAATCTGAGCACCCTCTCAAAAGATCTAACGGCGGCATCAACAATTTAGAGAGAACTAGTTATGCAACTAAATTTAGAGAGAGCTAGTTTTGTAACTAAGGCTATATTTAGCGGTGTCCGTGGGGACTTATAGGTTTGGTCATGTCCGTGCGTACGTCCGTCCGTCCGTCCGTCCGTTCATGCAGATATCTCAGAGATGCCTGGAGTGATTTCATTCAAACTTGGTACAACAAGGATTACTTAATATGTCATACATATGCATGTCGATTTGTTTTGTGATACGATCAAATATTGCCGTCATGAGGCCATTTTGTTACGATTTTTCATGTACGGAGCCATAACTCAGACATGTTTAAACCAATTTTAGTCAAAGTTGGTACAAGGACATTGACCTATGTCATACATATGCACGTCAATTTGTTTCACGATATGATCCAATATAGCCGCATTGCGGCCAATTTGTCACAATTTTTCATGTCTTAGGCCATAACTCAGGCACTCTCAACCGATTTTATTCAAACTTGGTACAAGGACATTGACCTATGTCACACACTACATACATATGCACATTGATTTGTTTTGTGATACGATCCAATATGGCCGCCATGCGGCCATTTTGTTACGATTTTTTCATGTACGGAGCCATAACTCAGACATGTTTCAACCGATTTTATTCAATGTTGGTACAAGGACATTGACCCATGTCATACACATGCACGTCAATTTGTTTCACGATATGATACGATATGGCCGCATGGCGGCCATTTTGTCACAATTTTTTCATGTCCTTAGCCATAACTCAGGCACTCTCAACCGATTTTATTCAAAGTTGGTACAGGACATTGACCTATGTCATACATATGCACGTTGATTTGTTTTGTGATACAACCCATCCACAGTCCCCTTTGATCTATTCCGCTCTTGGACGATGCGCCCCATAGACGTGTGTACATATGCTTGAGAAAACCAAGTCAGGAATCCAAATGGCTATTTCCTATAGGGATTGTGCCACCGTGTCATCTTCGACGTTCGATTTTACTGTGAAAAGTAGCAAGTTCATCTATCATGTAACCGTCGACCGTTCCCTATCATTCTCAAAATTCATACCTGGTACTTAATTTGCTTCAAAAAGCTCGTTTCGTGTGATTTTCGGCCGAATTCCAAGGACACATCGTCAAAATATAAGCATGAGCAACATTCAGGGCACCTCTTGGGTACCTCCACTTTACTGACGTTGGCGCCGCCTACCCATGAGGGATGACTGGAATGTTGCTCACGCTTATGTTTTGGCGAGGTGTTTCTCGAACTCGGCCGAAAATCACAGGAAATGAGCATTTTGTAAGCAGATGAAGTGTCAAGTATGAATTTTCGTGTGATTTTGGCCGAATTCAGAAGACACCTCGCCAAAACATACGGCATGAACAACCTTCCAGTCACCCCAGTCATGGGTACGCGGCGCTAACGTCAGTAAAGTGGAGGTGCCCAACGTCCACTTTGAGGTGACGGGAAAGTTGCTCACGCTTATGATCGATATAATCCAATATTGCCGTATGGCGGCTATTTTGTAACAATTTTTTCATGTCCTCAGCCATAGCATGGAGGTAGTACTACCTCCATGGCCATAGTGATATATCCACAAATACTACGTCAAATTTGATTAAACTTGGTACTGATGTTGATCTCATAGTGTTGTAAATACAATTCAATGACACTTAGCAGTATCATTTAAATTAATTGCTAGTTTTAAATTAATTGCTAGTACTACCTCCATGGCCATAGTGATATATCCACAAATACTACGTCAAATTTGATTAAACTTGGTACAGATGTTGATCTCATAGTGTTGTAAATACAATTCAATGACACTTAGCAGTATCATTTAAATTAATTGCTAGTTTGCATTTACATAATGAATTTTTTGTTTTTAGGGTAAATATCCAGCAGCACTGCATCAAACTTTATGAAATATGGTATCTGTGATAATCTGTCAGTGTTAGGATAGGATGCAATAATGTTTGGCAGCATCCTGTCGATTAATTACTAATTGACTCATTTAATGACCTTTTGTAATTAGGATGGTGGCCTAGATTGGTTTTACGTTTTCATCACTATGGAACTCATTCTTGGCCATTGAGCCCCATCTGTATCGCAGTATTTTTACCACAGACCTAATTAATGAAGATGACTCAATCCTCTCTGAGAACTTGTAATTATAGTACCCATTAACAAGAGGGGACTGTGACATCAAAGATGACTTCAGAACTTACCACAGGCGACCCAATAAGTATTACTGAGTTTTTCACACTGTTTTCTCTATCATTTACTCTTCTTTCTTCATGCTCTGAATGATCGGAATAAATAAAATAAATGGTTTACATAACCTAACCTAGCCTCTGTGACTCTTTATTTATTTTACACGCCATTACAAGGACGTATATCTCTCATACACACATGCTGTAGTTAATTAGTCAACACAACTAATTATGCTAATGCATGGACTTATCAGAGGTTGGTCAACATCGGAAAGATAGTGATGTTAATGAAAAAGGAGAAGGTATGAAGATCTTGGGAAACATGTCCAAAGGACGTCCGTAAACCTTGTGGACGCTTATATATTCATGATATGCGCAAACAAACACTGCTCATTATTCAAAAATAAACGGGAAGTTAGATCGAAAGGAACGCTGGAAACGCGAATGCTTTTCCTTGCAAAGCGCCAAAAATAACTAAGCAGACATGGTCCTGCTCCATGTAACAAATGCCACCCAGAAAGTATCGACCGGCCAAGCAGAAAAAGATCGCCGGAGTGGCCGTTTAATGAGTTTTTCAACAAAATTATATAGATGTATGTTTCACGTCGTCGTTTTCTTGGAGTGTATATACCAAGTATAATTTACAAACCGTGTCGTGATTGAAGGCACAATGGTGACACATTAGCAGCAGCACACACTGGAGAATTTTTGCCAGCACTGTGGTTTTTTTAAAACCAGTCACCGTCATTTCTCTGCACCGCTATTAACTCCATGTCTACCGGTAACATATCGTTATTTTCTGTCTCAAAGTACGTACCAGCAACAGGCCTTTGACGTCAAAGTCGGTTGCTTTCTGGTATACGGTAGCAGCCAAGCTCATGACTAAAATGAATCTATGGCGTCAAAGAGTTAATCTCGCCGGTTACTTTTTTCGCCTAGTAAAAGAGAGTTGGTCGCTACATGGAGCTAGTTTCTAGCTCCATGGTCGCTACTAGTCTAAGGAATTCATCGATTTCCAATCGCGCCTTATGCTGTTAGTGCACAAAATTCCCGAAAGAAGCGGCGCACGGGCTATAAAACTTCGTTTGTACTGTTAGGCTAGCTTTGGGTCCATAACTGTGGTGTTTTCGGACGGGATTTCTGCCTTTTACGGCTGGTTTTGACTTTAATGTCACCACTACAGCCATGGGAACGTCCATGTTCTGCCCGAAGGCACGCTTGTCGCAACTTTGTTTGTCGATATTTCGAAAATTTTCCACCCAAATTGCCAACACTCATCGACAACATGGTTATTAGGGGCCTACCACTACCAGACATCCGCTCAAAAATCACCAAACTATCGCCGTTTTTCCAGCTTTTTCCGACATGACTACTCGTAAACCGTTCTTTTTCTGGCGTACAAGCGATTGACGAGGCTCAGTGCAGCCCGTCACTAAAGTCACGGCAGCGGTGACCTCGCAACATCGAAACACAAACTGACATCACCGATGATGTCGGCCACTACGTTGAGAAGCCTGTGAGAATTTTTACCAGCACTGTGAATTTTTTAAACCAGTCACCGTCATTTCTATTCACTCGCTATTATTTCCATGTCTGCAGGTAACATATAGTTATGGAGAAGTTTAGTTACACGTAATTACGTTCCATCATCAGCTGATCAGTGATAATCATACGTTGCGAACGTGTAGAACATACGTTCGGAACGGCAAACAACACCTCTACACATACAAAATGTAGTCATAATTACGTGTAGTATTTTTAAGATATTCTTGATGATTTCCGCGAATTTAGACAAGAAACCTTGTAAACTATCATGGAAAACATCTTTGGTATCATAATATTTCGTAGAGTTTGCACCAGCGCAAGAAGTACTTGCTATATGATTTCCTTACATGAACGAAATGTTGTTGTCTCATTCCACTTGTTATCTGACACCGCCCCAAAGAGTTCTCCAAACCATATAAAAACTGTATCAAAGAAAATCGGCTGATTTAATTCGAGGATACGAGCTAGAATATTCCTCATATAAAAATTAATGTTTCTTAAAACTTAAACGAATTTCCAATGTTTGTGAGAAAAAATACAGCAAAATTATCGAGAACGCACAGCTTTACTGAAAGGCAGACCACCGTTCCTCCACCCACGGACGGTGGGCAGACAAAACCTTAGCAACACCACCCGATTAACGATTGAGAGAACCACGCTTAACCACATGAACTTTGACCCTAGTCAAAATCAGGCTTGTCCCTGGGAAATATGTTTACAAGTTTGCCCTCATATTAACAACGTAAAGGTCAAAGGTTTCAACTTCTGACTTCCTGCTTTACGGACGTCCTCATGCCATGAACTGCAGGCAAGGCACTGGCAGGGTTTGCACTGTTCGCAAAAATTTAAACGTTTGAAATAAGAGTAGCTGGCTCTCCTCGGCCATCGAAATACATTGGCTGCGGTAGATTTTGGATTAATGGTCATGACTGGCCGCAATTTGGTAATTTCTGGACACATTTCAGGAGAGCTTCTTACCTTCCCGTTTTAGTAACCATTCCTATCTTGCGCGATGTTGACCAATCCGTAAAATCCCTGATAAGTCCACGGATTAGCATAATTAGTTGTGTTGACACAGCATGTGTGTATGAGAGATATACGTCCTTGTAATGGCGCGTAAAATAAATAAAAAATCACAGAGGCTAGGTTAGGTTATGTAAACCATTTATTTTATTTATTCCGATCATTCAGAGCATGAAGAAAGAAGAGAAAATGATAGCGAAAACAGTGTGAAAAACTCAGTAATACTTATTGGGTCGCCTGTGAACTTACCTTCAAATGATAGGAGTTGATACCATCACCGTCGGGGCACAGAAAATCTTCTCGTAGCTTCTTAAGAATGCATAGACACTTTTTCCTACATCCTCCGTCCTCATCGACATCAGAGAGCAACGCCCTCTCCATGGCAGCAGTTGACATGTGCCTGGATAAACCAATGAGATGAAAGGTTTCAGTGGTTGAGTGTTCCTTCGAGCACTACGCATATGTGCTCACATCATTACATTGCGATTTTCAACTAAATTTTCAGCGCCTTGAGGATGCATATTTCATTAGTTGATTGTTATTCTTTCAAGTGACTTATGCTCTTACGGAGTTTGAAACTTGGCTTACACAGTACTAGTAGCTGATTGGTAGCTTGGAAATAATTAGATAAAAACAATGTTTCAGTCAACAAATTGGTTGAACGCTTCCTAGATGCTGAACATAAGCTCTAAAGTCGCTAAAGAGTGGGATTCACACGCAACTACATACATACATACATACATACATACATACATACATACATACATACATACATACATACATACATACATACATACATACATACATACGTACGTACGTATGTACAAACACAGACACCCACATATTTCTTCAAGTATAAATAGTATATGTCAGTTCATGGAGAGAGAGAGAGAGAGAGAGAGAGAGAGAGAGAGAGAGAGAATGTATGCATTTTGTTTGCCATGTGAATGCATACGAATTGGAATCTGTGGATGCACACGTAAATACTTAATAGTTTGAAATTCAGTAGTTCATGCAAAACCTAACAGAGTGGTACGTCAGTTATTTACTTATACTGGCTGAAATTACAAAACATCAGATAGTAGCACATATGATCACAGAGGGTAAAGTGGGAGGTACGAACCCTTTTCGAACTGTTTTTATACAAGGAAATGCCATTAACTCTCCTGGGACTTTTATTATCCTGTTAGAATATACATGAGTTTGAAAAAATTGAAAGTCCGCCTATTTCCTCTCTGAAACAATACGTGAACGCTCACTCAATAACATGACTACTTGTGTAACCTACCAATAGTAATCTTTCTTGGGTACGAAGTAACAGGAAATATTCCGCACTTTTTCCTGCATGTATGACGGCCACCAAGCGCCACCATGCGGCCAAGGTATACATGACGGCAGACCTGCTCCCCTTTCTGGTATAGCTGCAGGTGCAAGATCAACGTAGACCACTCGGTTCCAAGTTTTAATGACTATAGTGATGGCTGGACCATGTGTTGGTGGGTCTGCAAACAAGACGGTACCTGACAACGACATACACATACTCCATGAGCTTAACGATCTAAAAACATATTCACGCGCAAATGCGTACTCCTGCTAAAGAATCGTTCATGAACTTGAAGATTAGCGAAAATAGCAGCATTGCAACTAAATTGTGTTCTAAGCCAGCTGAAAGACTTGAACTTTGCTCATTTTTTTTCAGTAAATCATGGCATAAAAATCAGTGGTAACATGCAAAACTAGTACTAGAGAACCAAATCACTCAGGATGATTTTCGTAAACTTGAAGTTCAAAATTACCACCAATCCTATGTTGACTCCAAGGGGAAATACAATTTCCAATGTTAACAAAAATCAGCCCTTGAAAACTTCAATTACTCCAAAGAAATATGAGCGCTTAGGGACTGGTCAGTTTCTTCGGCCTGGGGGGCGGTGGATTCATGGGGGGTCACCCTGTTTTTGACTTTGGTGATAGGGGGTCACCATGTTTTTGAAATGCCCAATAGGGAGTCAGTGTGTTCTTGAATTTCTACGTGGCTCATACTTGCGAAAAATACATCGCGCCAGCCACAAATTTCGTCATTCAGTTGTATTTTTCGGCGCGCCCTTCGGGCGCGTAACTTTAATAATAAAAAGATATATTTTTCAGAGCCGCGTCCTAGTACAAAACTTTACTAGAAAGCATATGCAAGCAAAAGCGAAGTTCCAGAGACCAGAGCAGCGGAAGAAAATAGAATGTGTGACGAAGATTGGTGCAGAATGAAAGAGTGCTTGGGATTTTAATATGCAAGCACGTACCTATAGTGAGGGCTAATAGCGGTAACAACAGAATACAACTTAAAAGCAAGGCAGTCCAGGGAATTACAGTACACAGATTACAAATGCCTACATGTACGGTAAAAACGCAACAGATACATACGGGGGCGACAACGAACGGAAATGTATATCAGACGAGAGGAGACATTGGACCTAGGCCGTTCAAAGTTGAAAACCGAGGCCACATGCATTTTCATTTGATTAAAAGCAATTAACGTGTCATCTGTTAAGAGGTTTTACCACTGACTAAAACTATGTCCATTGCTATGTCGCTGTTTTCACAAGATACTGACCGTTTGATCTTTGAAAGTTGAGTTGCTTTTACATGCAGCCAACGCATGCCGATGCGGTGACAGACAGTTCACTATGCTATGCCTAGTTCTGCATGGCAGGGCTGTGTAGTCGGCTGAAAATATGGTTTGACCCTAAAAAAATTGCTACAAAAGGTTTCTCAACGGTTTTTTATAGAGTCAAATGTGCTTAATAACATAGTAAAAGTCTACCAAAATCTGACCACCGGAAACGTGTCATTTTCAAGATGGCGTCCAAGATGGCCGCCATATACTTAAAATGGCCATAACTACTTAAATTTTAATCCTAGACTAGTGATGTCTGTGTCTACCACCATGTTTTAGTGGTTTAGGAATCCACGTACCATATCTAGATTATAGGCAAGTGATCATAAGTCCCATTATTTGCATATTTATACATACATTAAAAATAATCACTGTCACATTCTTCTTCCGGAACATGTTGCTCATGTGGATTTTCACAATTTCCAAGGTTAGGTAGTAAAGGGAAAGCAACTCCACACATCGTTCATACTTGGGTTGTTTGCGTTTTATGTATGAAATTGTGTATAATAATATGTAACAGGTCTGACCTGAGAGCGAGCGCAGCGTAGGGTATATCGTCATTGACGTTTCTGTGTGATGCATGATGCATATTTTGGCCTTTGAGGTTGAATTGTTGTCAATTGTTTTCTAGAATAACATTTATAGCAATTTAACTCGGAAATGCCAAGTTCACGAACAAAAATTATTTAAAACTGGTAAATTATATGATTCCGATCAGTTTATTATATTAAACAGGGGCGGGAACAGAGGCAGGCTAATGTAAAATACGCACTTGATCCCGTCGGTAGCTCTCGGCACACGATTTTTAATTCCCGCGTGAGTTGACCGTTCGTTCTCGCGAGAGTAGGCTTGTTTCAAAATGGCGGCGCCTAGTGATGACCGAACCGGGCCTTCAAAAGTGACCGAAAATAGTCATTTTGAACCAAATTTCACACTTTCTTTGAAACAGAGAGATTCTTTTGTCGGAAATACACATTGTCGAGTAAGATTTGTGGTAGATGATATCTTTAATTTCACGCAATCCGTGTAAAAGTATTCAAAATGGCCGCCTCCATGGAAGTGCTAGCTCTTTTCAAACTCGTAGGTATATAGAGATTCCATTCTAAATTTCTTGTACACACGTTAGTCTTAATGCTCGCTTCGCGAGCGGCCTTCGGCCGCTCTCGCTGCGCTCGCTATAAGTGTATGTCATGTTTGGCTGTTTTAAGTAAAGTGTTGCTTAGCCATGGCGAGACGTACCCGTAATCTACGTTTCTTGATGTTACTCCGCATTGGAGCGGAGAGACTAATGTGACACTGCGATCCTTTGGCGCTACGTTTCAAAAAGAGAGTTTTCTTCTTCAGTCGCTTGATTGGTGAGACATGTTGAATGGTTGATTGTTTTTATTTGGTAGTATGTTGTTCTACTTACGTTTGTTTTTCAAGTAGGGAAGCTAAAATGTCTACTGTTTGGTCTTGTTGTGTTTGTGTAGCTTCGTGTGAACCTGAGTTCGAGCTGTTGTCGCTTTTGTGAAGTCTGGCGCATATAAGTGTATCGCCTATATTTCTGTTCCTTCTATATGCGATTATTGGTTGATTTTGGAACAGTTTTTTTAGTGTTTCGTCTTTTTCAAGTTCACTCCAGTTTTCTGTCAGGGCTTGCTTGATTTTTGACCATAAAAATATGAAAATATGACCCAAATATTATCCCAAATTAGTTCCAATCGTGTTCACTTGAATTAAACTATCAATAGTACACTAATATAGTACACAATAGTACACGATGCGTTGTGCTTACACAGCTAATAGTTGATATGTCAGCACACTTCAGACATATAAGAATAAGGAATTTACTTCTTTATAGAGAAAAAGAATGAAATATCACTAAATGTTGGGGACTGGTCAGTGATTATTGTTTTGCCGATGTCAAAAAGTGGTTGACACCCCCTATTCCAACTTTTGAAAACGGGATAACCCCTATTCGCAAACCATTAATATTCAAGAAAGGACAGCAGTAAAAACCTTGATGGTTGTGTAGACTTGCCAGCCATCCAATTATATCTCCTGAGAAGCTATTGAAAGCTACTTTAAATTTTATCAGTTGTATGTAGTGCCTGAGAGGACCTTTTCTTTTAACATTGAAACCATAAAAGCACAGGTGATAATGACAAAAACTGCCTTTTGTTAACTTATCATTTTAATCATGAAAAAACACCTTTTCACTGAAAACCTGTGACTCAACGGGAAATAGTTGCATCAATGAGAACGAAAAATATCTTGTCATTTTTGGCTTTCTAAAATATGTCACCGTGTCAAATGTATTGTGAAATATTAGTGCATGTTGCTTTCTTATATTGAATTCTAATAGAGAGAACAGAAAAGAGTCAGGAATCTGTCATGCTTTTCATATGACCTGCAGATTTCATAATTATTCGTACACTTTGCAAAACAGACTTTCAATTTGCAAACATCCAGATAGCTCTGATATCTATTTCTGATATATTAGAGTTATGCGCCAAAATGGCACGTCGAAAACTGACTGAATAATGTAATTTATGGCTAGTATGATGCTTTGCGAGACAAACTTCCATGTTCCAATATGCTAGCTGTGGGACCATAGCTGTGGTGTTTTCGGACGGGATTTCTGCCTTTCACGTGCTAGTTTTGACTTTTACGTTATTAAGCCCGCCGGCAAGGGTAATAACGTAAAAGTCAAAACCAGCGCGTAAAAGGCAGACATCCCGTCTGAAAACACCACAGCTATGGACCCAAACCTACCAATATGCAAACATCTCTGATATGTATATCTGATATATTAAAGCTACACGTCCCAAGGGCGCGATGAAAAATGCAACTAAATGATGAAATTCGTGGCTGGTACGATGCATTTTAGGCAAGTATGCCACTGTATTGTAATTAAAAACACGGATTGTGAACTGACTTTGTAGTCCAAGGGCTTCGGTGGCCTCACCAACGAGACGCTGGAACTCTTGTTTCACTCTCCAAGGTGTCAGTCGTCCAGCATCGTCGAGTGGTATCAGGTAAGATTCATCCCAAACGTCACCTACTGGTTTGTCCAGGAAGCAATATCCCCGTGGAGGATGGTCGATATGTTGACCATTAACATGGTATGGTTTTTTGATATTCAAAGGCACCATAAAGTCAAACTCGTCAGGTTTGGAGACTTTCAATCCTTCGTAGTAGCTGCCAGAAGGGATCAATTCGTTGGTGAACCTGGGATCGCGTTTGCTGACGTAATCCATGATATTTCTTAATATTGGAAGTATTTCTTGTAAAGTCTCTGTCATCTCATTCCCCTTCAGCTGCACCTTTTGGTCGTAAAACCGATTCAGGTCGGTCGATTCCAAAGACGAACAAGCCAGAGTTGTCATATATGGATAATGACTGTGATGACGCGACGAGTGAATGTTTTGACTCGAGAAGTTCTGTCGAACAACGCCCGTATTCTCCGATAATAACGAGGGCTGCCACCCATTAGGATACAGCAATGATAATAACGAGGGCTGCCACCCATTAGGATACAGCAATGGTAATAACGAGGGCTGCCACCCATTAGGATACAGCAATGATAATAACGAGGGCTGCCACCCATTAGGATACAGCAATGGTGTAGATGTCCATAATGTCATGTTCATAGGTAAATTTGTCTGTTCAGATTCAAATCGTCCGTACAATTGTCTTCGTACCTTGTAACCTGTCGTCCAAGCACGTGACGGATTGCTCTAAAAATGTCGACGTTCCAAATTTCGCCGCAGTTTTGGGTGACTCCGATTAGGAAGAGGGAATTCCCCGAAATATGCAAATACACCACAAACAACTTTCCTATAGCCGTATAACTTTCTATAGGGGTGATATCATTTTTTGAAGAGCGCCGCCATCGGCTCATGCGGACAGGTTTTGTTTGTCTTGGAATCACGCTCGATTCTGAATCAACCGCTGGCTGAAATCGTTCTGCACATGCGCAAATCGCAAGACAGAAAGACAACCTTGTAACCAGTGAAAACCCCGGTGAAATTCTGTCATTCTTTCGTAAGTTACATCACAGTCCCTCGTTGGCTATTCAGCTCTTGGACTATTCGCCCCATAGACGAGTGTACATAAGCGAGAAACAACCCAAGTCTGGAAACAGAATGGCTATTTAAACCACGCCATGTCACATTCCGTGTCCGATTTCACTGTGAAAATGTCCAGAGCCGTTTCTCAGACACTGCTGAACCAATTTTGTTCAAACTTGGCACAAAGGCATAGCACTATGACCTACAGATGCATATCGATTTATTTTGAGCTACGAGTCAATATGGTCGCAAGGTGGCCATATATTTGAGATTTTTCGTGTCTTTGAACCATAACTGAAACATCTTTGAACCGATTCTGTTCAAACTTGGCACAAAGGCATGAGACTATGGCCTACATATGCATGTCGAATTATATTGCGATACAATCCAATATGGGCGTCAGGCGGCCATTTTGTTTGCGATTTTTCGTGTCTTTGAACCATAACTCAGACATCCTTGAACCGATTCTGTTCAAACTTGGCACAAAGGCATAACACTATGGCCTACATATGCACATTGATTCATTTTGCGATACGATCCAATATGGCAGCAAGGTGGCCATATTTTTGCGATTTTTCGTGTCTTTGAACCATAACTCAGACATCCTTGAACCGATTCTGTTCAAACTTGGCACAAAGGCATAGCACTATGACCTACAGATGCACATCGATTTATTTTGCGATACGATCCAATATGGCAGCAAGGTGGCCATATTTTTGCGATTTTTCGTGTCTTTGAATCATAACTCAAACATCCTTGAACCGATTCTGTTCAAACTTGGCACAAAGGCATAACACTATGGCATAAATATGCTTGTCAAATTATTTTGTGATACGATCCAAAATGGGCGTGAAACGGCCATTTTGTTTGCGATTTTTCGTGTCTTTGAACCATTAGCTCAAACATCCTTGAACCGATTCAACTTGGCACAAAGGCATAACACTATGGCCTACATATGCATGTCGCATTATATTGTGATACGATCCAATATGGGCGTGAGGCGGCCATTTTGTTGCGATTTTGTTATGTCTTTGAACCATAACTCAAATATCCTTGAACCGATTCTGTTCAAACATGGCACAAAGGCAAAGCACTATGGCATACATATGCATGAATCAATTAACCTTGCGATAGGAGCCAATATGGCTGCAGAACTGCCATTTTGTATGAATTTTGCATGTCTTTGAAGCTTAATTCAAAGGTCATTACACCGATTTTGTCCAAACTTGGCACAAAGATCATGCACTATGGCATACATATACATGTCAATGTACTTCGTGACATGTTCCAATATGGTTGCCAGATTGTCATTTTTCCCAATATCGCTGCCAGATGGTCATTTTTGGATTTCTTCATGTCTTTGAGGCTTAATCATATGCAAATATTCCTTATCCAATGTTGTTGAGACTTGGTACAAAGATAAAATACTATGGCATACATATGCATGTCTACTAATTTTGTGCTATGATCCGTGTGGTCAATAGACAGCCATTTGATTTCAATTTTGGTGTGATTTGAAACATAAACATAGGTCACTGTCCTTCGATGGACTGATTTTGTTTAAACGTGATATGGCTGCATTCTTGTGCACATTAATTTGTTTCATTATATGATCCGAAATGGCTGATTACAACAACATACCCGATCCCATACCATTTCTAAAATTCCACCAAACCATGTGTATAGTATGTGCCATCATGACACTAGAGGCAGTGAGGGCATCGTTATGTGTGATGTAATCAAAAGTTCCTTCAATGGTCATTACCGGCAGAGATTGGTCAATTTTATTGAACGTTCCTCGGATTGCTTTACTACGCAAGTCACAGGCCTGATGCACCTGTTGCATCAATGTCATTCCACAGCTACCTAGACCACAGCTACCTAGACACCAAAGATTATAACAAAATGGACAAGCGGGGACTGCGTTATTAACGATGACTTGTTTTCCCAGTGCCCTGAATAAATCACCTAACATTTCCACCCACAACCAAGTCAGGAACGCGATTGTAAATGTATGGAATGGGTTTTTATGCATAGCCTATTTTCCGTCCTTTAACAAATATGATTGGCTTGTTTGACCTAGAAAATGGAGGAGGTGGGCGGTGATAGACCCTCTGAGGAGAAGCATATCTCCATGCTGACACGTCTATGCCGTGTGGCACACAAGACCTAAAAAAGCCTGCAAATGTCCACTTATATGCCAATGAACTCATGAAGGTGTGCCAGTGCCACCAAAGAGTTGATCACGTCCGTCCAGGCCTTTCCGATCACGTCCGTCCAGGCCTTTCCGACCCCCCCC
>LD358079.1:15885-28142 GCA_001465055.1 Ptychodera flava
TTTTTTTTTTTTTTTTACGTTCGTTGGAGCTGAAATTTACGATCGGTCGGGAGATGAGAAACACAAAAATAAAAAATGTCGCCCTTATCAATGGGACGAAGCGAAATGTTTTGCCGTCGCTAGCCATTGTTTACGTGAGTGATTTTGAAATTCGCTGGATATTGCGGTCTGGTCAGGTCAGGTCGTAAGCCATGTGCCCATGAGCACCAAATTTACCGAGCAGCCTCGGCGAAAAGTTATACGGCCAGAGGGCTCTATGGGGAAAGTATACACGAGACTGGGCGTGGACTTGTGTGGACCTCAGAATCATGGTGAAGGTTTTCTTGTAAAAGAACAGACGAAATGCCAACATATTACATATCGATTGTTTTGATATTCGTAATCTTGACTTGCAAAAAAACAACTTTAACATTTGTATCCCGTGATGTCATAATTTACTTTTTATTTTTATTTTTATTTGGCTTTATTTAATGAGGGTAGCCTGGTATACTCTAGAGAGAGTTTACCTCCCCAGTGCCCTCGACATTACAACAAATATATACAAAACCACAAAAACAATTTTCAAGAGTGAAAATACAAATAACCACATATAACTGCCACAAACAAGAAAAATTAAAATTCTGCCCAATACTGTTTTAAATAATTGCTTTCAAGAGACAAGTGTCTCAGAAGATTTGACTTCTGTTTTAAACTTATTTTATTCCATAGCTCCATGTACTGACCATGTGTTTTTTAAAACATTCAATTTGGCTCTTGGGATATCAAGCTTATTTTGGGAGCTAGCTCTGGTCACACGGTTATGACACTGATTGACATATTGGAACATTTCCGTCATATACAATGGGGCTATACCTTTCAAGGATTTAAAAACTAAACATATTTTTGTATAAAATTCTATCAGGCAAAGGCATAATATGTAACGATCTAAAAAGTCCTTTGGTCGG
This sequence comes from Ptychodera flava, assembly GCA_001465055.1. Classification (NCBI taxonomy): domain Eukaryota; kingdom Metazoa; phylum Hemichordata; class Enteropneusta; family Ptychoderidae; genus Ptychodera; species Ptychodera flava. The sequence continues at coordinate 16,830 of LD358079.1, forward strand.
ATAATTATACTTAGTGCCCATCATAACACGCACAGCGCGTTTCTGTAATTTGAATAACTTGTTTATATTTGCACTAGTTCCCCATGCACTACAACAATAGTCCAAATATGCATTATAATATGTTCGTCTATTACTTAATCGTAAATACCGTATTATACGTCTAAGTAGAGCTATACGTGAATTGACCCTTTGTCAGGGTTCAAAGATTTTGTAGCAGCACAAACTAATACTCAAAACTTAGGCGTACACAGACTTGACTGATGTGGCATATCTCGTTTATTGCTCTGCTTTACATACACCAACACCATAAGATCTAGTAAATAAAAACACGAACAAACTACTAGTCTAAACACGGTGTACTCAACGTACAGAATATAACTGTTCATGATGTCTCAACTTTCATAGCGCCATTGTCACAAATGAACGCATCGTCTGCCCGATCTCTGTCCGATAGTATGGGCATGTAGCCCTGCGTACAGGTCTGTTATGTGTATTCCAGGCGTTATACGGCCTCCACCACAGCCCTGCAACGGTCTATGGAGATAACTGGGGACTCTGCGGTCCGGATCCGGACCGCAACGAAAACACGGTCTTTTTGGCCGAAATTCTGCTCTATCGGGGCAAAATCCTTTCCCTGCCTACCTTTACCTCCTAACCGACCCCAGAAAAGATGCGATTAACTTCTCCTAATGTCCCAAACCGCTCGTTTTGTGAAGCATATCGTACTCGACAAGTTGTTTACCCATGGAGATCGCCATGTTGAATCTCGCTGCAGAGTCCCCAGTTATCTCCATAGACCGTTGCAAGGCTGTGGTGGAGGCCGTATAACGCCGGGAACACACAGACCTGTACGCAGGGCCAGGCATTGCTATAGTCCGCTTGCAGTGATAGTGAAATAGAATGAGCGTAAAGTTGGCGTCATACTCATCCTCACCCTCAGTCTCAGAAGTCACGCGAAAATGAGGATGAGGATGACGCTACCGCGTCAGCTTCACCGGCGTCAGATGTAAGTCTTACAATTAATATAAATCTGGAATGTGTGAATGTATAAGCTTACCCATGCTCAGCCCGGACCCATCACCATGTGAACTCATTGCAACAGTATAGCCCTGTGAAACTAAACTATTGATACTTTGCTGCTAACTTTATGTCAATCATGACGAACAATTGACACTCACGAGATGACCAACTGCAGCATGTTGAAATGAAATAGTAATCATGCCGAGTCATTCGGAGAAAATATCAGTAGAGACCAGAGAAAGCAATACAAATGTAATGAGCTATGTTTATGGTATTTTGAGAAACAAAGTGACTCATAAAAATATCGGAGTGAGCATTCGGAAGATTCTTTTATTCTTCCAGGCTTTACAACACTGTAAACTGCAAATAAATAAATGAATATTATGTTAACAAATTCAAGTTGCCGCAAGAAGGTGAATAGTTCTGTGGCTACTTTTGCAGAAACATCACATATTTTGCTCACATGTTCACAAACGTGAGCATATGTCGCAGCGATGTCTGTCTGTGTGTCTGTGTGTCTGTCTGACTGTCTGTCTATGTGTCTGACAGTCTGTGTGTGTGTCTGTCTGTCCGTCTGTGTGCTCGATATCTCAAAAAGGCTCATCAGATCACAATCAAATTTGGTGCATAGATCTAGTGTGCAAATGGCAAGAACTGATTAGTTTTTGGTGGGTGTGGCTTGCTTACTTTTTGCTCATTTGCATAAGTCATGATTTTAGAAAAATCGGATATACATCGAGAACGACTGCACACAATTTAATGAGATTTGCTACAAATGTTGATCACACCAAGATATATCAGCCGTGAAAGACATTAAGGGGTGACATGAAAGATAATTGCTTATTTACAGGTTTTATGAACTTTTCTAATTAGGGATATATTATCTCAATTGACTCCATCAAAATTGACGAAACTTGGTATGCATATTGAAGATACTTTAATTAAATATTTTTGATAGCCATTAAGCATTTTCACTTCAGCCAATTTCCAATTTGCATATTCAATGAACTTTCCTAATTGGCGATATATAACTAAATTGACAGGACCAAAATTGATGAAACTTGCTATGTACATTAAAGGTACTATGATATAACATTATTGAAAGTCATTAAAGAGTTTTACTTCAGCCAATTCCTTATTTGCATATTTAATGAACTTTCCTAATTACATATATATATATATATATCTGAATTGACTATACCGAAGTTCATGAAACTTGCTACGTACATTGAAGATACTATGATATAACATTACTGAAAGTCATTAAAGAGTTTTACTTCAGCCAATTCCTTATTTGCATATTTAATGAACTTTCCTGATTACAGATATATATCTGAATTGATATGACCAAAGTTCATGAAACTTGCTACGTACATGAAAGATACTATGATACAACATTATTGAAAGTCATTAAGGATTTTTACTTCAGCCAATTTATAATTTGCATATTTAATGAAATTTCCTAATTAGGGATATTTATCTGTATTGACTGGACCAAAGTTGATGAAACTTGCTATGTGCATTAAAGATACTGTGATTCAACATTATTGAAAGTCATTTAACATTTTTACTTCAGCAAAGTCCTAATTTGCATATTTTATAAGAACATTTCAGTTATTTCCTAATTTGCACATTTAATAAATTGTCCTAATTAGAGATATATACTTGAATTTACTTGATCAAAGTTGGCAAAATATGCTATGTACATTGATGATTATACCAGGTTATAACAATATTGAAAGTCATTTTGCATTTTTATGTCAGCTAATTTATAATTTGCATATCCAATGAGCTTTCACAGTTTGGCATATATAGCTGAAGGACTTGACCAAAGGGAATTACACTTGCTACATAAAGTGGTGATGCAATGACAGCATTCAAAGAAATGAATTATTTTTATTTCAGCTAATTACATATTTGTATACTTAATGACCTTTAGAATTAATCTGTGGTGACTATTGTCCATTATGTTGATCATAACACTTTAAATGAAGTTGCAAACATGTGACAAAGGTTCAAATTTACACATAACTGCATTATATAATGAAACACGTGAGCATTTTCAGTTCATATCTGGTGTTTCGATATAATAAAGCACATTGTTCATCAATATTATCACTGTAATGCCGGATCTTGCTCTGTTGATGTCTGCTCCGATTCAAATCCGTGATTCATAGTTTTGTTGCAAAGTTACATTTTCTTTATGAAATGAAACGCTAATATCAGATATGCCCCGCCGTCAAAATAAAAAGTCATGCCAACACAGCTGTATAGTATCGCGAAAAGGATGAAAATTGTTATTCGTGATCGCGCAGCTAAAGCGTGAAGCGCCCTCTTTCGACGAGTGGCTTCAATCTCCATGGTCACGAAGTGACAACAGTGCCGCTTTTAAACCGTCATTGATGAGTTACGTAACAGGGACATCACCGTCCATTGGGAAAGTGTAGTGGACGTGTAATGTTATAACGGAGACCCGTTTAAAACGACACGTTGCCTCAGAGGAAAATCATCCAGGAAAATGTGATCGTCACTTAACAGAGGTAAGGCGAAATGCTCTTGTTACGATGCTGATGAACTTCATTCCGAAAGTAGTGTATGAAACTACGAACAAGTTTTCCTCCGCTTTTGTTGTGAGGTTGAACCCATTTAGACAAGTTTATTGTTTGTGTGTGATCGGTAGATCTGTTTGCCGATGACAGCAATATAAACATATCGAATAACTTTACATCTCGAGATCTGCTCCGAGGAAGAATTTGTAATTTCAACTGTACTTGTTTTATGATGTCTTAAAAACATCAATTAACCTTCAATTTTGGCGTTTCTCGATCGTAGCCGAGATTGTTTGGTGTACCTGCTAAATAAATTCTTCCACAAATTAGACACATTCTAACGGAAGAAGAAAGAATTTCTCTGCACACTAATTAAAAAACTAGCTACCTATCTAGAATTCATAAGTTTGAGTTGCAAGTAATAATGGCCGTCGGGAGTTTCCTGAGTGTATTTTTTTATCAAAACCGATCAATATTTTCTCTTGTTTAGTCTTCCAGCGACAAAACAATAGGAGGGCGCCCGGAGCCAAAGCAGTACTATGGTGACTGGCTACCTGGAATCGATTGTCTTCGCCACAGGTGAGTTCAAACAGGCGAGGAAACAAAACGTTTGAAAAGCGCGTTTAAATTTCAGGGGGAGCTGTCTCTCTGTGTATATCTTTCCGATTAAATTGTCATCGCAGTTACGATGCGGCGGGTCGCAATCGATCCCCGCGCGATGACACCGTGAAACGGACAGCACTTTTGAGATAACAGGGTGAAACTGAACATGCCCTATACTTAAGCGTTTGTTGTAAAGACGGCGATACAAGCGGACATTTCACCTGACAAAGGCAATCAATTATTTTACGATCGTGGCGATTATACGGATTTAATTTTATTTTCGAACACAAGAAGCGTGTAAGAACGCAAAATCAATTAGATCATCGGTCATTACGGAGACTAACGGGTCTCTCGCGGACGACAGGCATTCTTGACTGCAGACCTCGAGCTCGTAAATATTTATCGTAAACTTTTGAACTCCAGCTAGGGAGACAGTAGGTTCACGTCTTAGTGTTATCATCCATATCATTCAAGTATTCCGCCACGACTTTCAAATCAGCCTGAGTCCACTTCTTCGAATAATCATTTCATAAAAAATGCAGCAACTTTCGAAGACTTTTTTCATTTCGAAGTCAGTGGAACCCAATATGTCACAATCCAATAATAGAAATGTTTTCCAAAGACCGTTTCACATTCTGTAAACAGCCAGAGACCTCTCACCTGTCGGTGTAAAGTTGGAAGGACATTGTTATCAGATGTCGTACTCCTTTTCAACTTTATGTTTTTTATTTTGTTACTTGTTCAAATATGTACAAAAACATTCCTTATGTTGTAGTTGCTGAGTATCGAAAGCCATTTATGTTTTATTATAATTGTTTTCAATACCAATATTGTCCGCTACGCACGCCGACTCGTACATGGCTCGTAATAAACAATGATAGGTGTGACCATCCCTGTATCCATGGAGGTAGTAGGGAGCTCCTACTACCTCCATGCTGTATCAAAGAGAATTTCGACCTACGTCTGATACGGGAAGTCCTTTCCCTCACTCATGTTATTTTATTTTTCTCTTTCAGTCCTACTTTTGTGCAATACCGTTCCAGTGAAAGGTTCATGTTATTTTATTTTTCTCTTTCAGTCCTACTTTTGTGCAATACCGTTCCAGTGAAAGGTAAACATACTTCAAATTACTACGATTGTGTGCTAACGAAGCCAAAACAACGGACTCGGGGGTAACGGGACCGTCGAATGTATACACCTTTTGTCGCGGTTACAAAAACTTTGACCAGCGCCCGTTGCCAGCGTTACAAAGTGCCCGAAAAGTTGAATAACCCCAACTGCAATTGTATAGTGACTTAAACTTGCTTAAGAATAGAAACAGAGACATTGAAATCGAATTTTGATGACCTTCCAGGCATTTTTCTGATCAACAAACCCGAATAATCTGTAACAAGGTTTTCCAACCTCATCGATTAGTGTCTGTAAAGACTACAGATATATTTATGCTGTTGGCCGCGCTTTAGTAAACAGTTTTAACGTAACAATGGTTGTAATCGCCCAAGGGCCTTGTGAATGTCCGTTAGGCAATCACTTAAAAAGGTAATTATTCCCTCCAGCAGTAATATACAGTCGAAATTCCACTTCGACGAGAACGGCACTCAAATTTTCTATCATCAAAAAAGTTCATATCATACATTTTATTCGGTCTCTTGAAATTTACAAGTCTAATTTTGATGGATGTTAAGTCAAGTTCAACCGTTTGTTCTATAGAATAGAGGTGTATTGTTGTGTCCCCATTCCTGGCTTGTGAACGCATCTGTGCATGGAGGTTGGTTGAAGTGAGAGTGTATTTTAAGATTTGTGCATTGCGAGAGTCTCCGGAGAGTTCTGTCGACCACAATAAAGGAAGCCAAATTGTTCCATACACAATCCGTATACGTCTTTTTAGCAGGACGAGTTGTATTTGAACAAATTCGGCGCAAGACACGACACTCCGTGTGTCTTGCATCATGTCACGTGACAACAAATGACTGTTCAGTTTGAATACAACATCTCAAACAGTTTCAATATTCTACCCTGACATACGTAGGACAATGCTCGTCGTCGACTTTGGAGTTGGCCGCCACAAGTTCAGAGAAAGTGATCACCTCGCCAAACTTCCCAAATCCTTACTCGGCCGACTCCATGTGTTCATGGAAGTTGTCGGCCGCATCAAGCGACCACAGAATAAGTTTGACCGTCACAGATAGCACACTGGAAGACCCGTATTCAGGAGACTGTGCCTATGACTATGTCGTTGTCAGGGATGGTAAGTCGAGTCTCCGCTATTTTTTCGTCTTAAATGTATGTGTAATTTATCTGAGAACCAAAACATCGAAACATTGGGCTATTCTGCGGTTTTACTGCATCTTATGAATTCCGACAAAAAACCAGCAATTACTTTTAAAGGAATGTGAATAAGGGAATCATGAATTCTGTTGAATACATTATCAACAAGTTTTGACAATTTTATTGTCCACATCAGCATCCTAACATACTGGTTACAATATCAAGTCTTCATATTTTTTCTTCTTTTGAGTCATGAAGGAAATGCAAGATTTTTACAAACTCTCTGAACATAATGCCTAACAGCAACAACTAAGCGTATCCTGCAGCAGTTCACCGCGATTCTATTTGTACACATGCATTTGTCCGTCTACTCGGCAGTGGCGTGTCTGATATCGCCGTATCATATGCATGCAGCAATCTACTGAACCATCAACAAAGCTTAGCAATAATTAGCGAGAATTACCGAGAGCCACATCACACGTACAAGGTTAATGTTCAGCGGAGAGTTGTCAAATGGTTTGCCTCAAGCCCCTTTAGATATTTGACACAAACCAATATTTCGTCTCTTATTCAAACAAAGTTTACCTGTATGTCGACGACATGACACTTTGTCTTCAAAGTACCCGGCGCCTCGGAAATGAAATGCTTATACCTTTACTCAAATTTGCTCAAATTTCCCCAAAAAAACTTTTAACTATTGTCTTTCAAAGTCAAGAATAGAAATTGTTGGGGGGGTGGTCACTGTTTAAATTTTGGTACCAGAGAAACTAATAACCCAATATTTACCGATATTTGAAATTCAAAATGGCTGTCATCCCTAGCTGTGTCATCTCCCTGGGGAAAAATAAAATTACCGATTTTCACAAAACTAAGCCGGTATCCAGAACCTAGATCCCAGGGGCTATATCGGTAGTAAATGTTTATAGCTTTTGGCCCTAATGCCCTGCTATTATATAATGTGTCTACCAGTCAAGTGGGAGAATTTTATGACGTGAATGAATGAATCCTGCAGATTAATAATTTTTTTATCATTTTCCAACAACAAATTAACGATAAAAAGTCCGTACTACTTTTCATCCTTGCACTTATTTGTCCATAAAGTTGGTCTAAGAGATCCTTCAACTTCTGGGCCGTGTTCAAATCGTAAACGATGACCGCTATACGACAGAAAACGTTTCAGGAGTTAATTACATGATACCTTTAAGTCAGACCCTTCGGGACTTGAATTGAAAGTTCTCATTAATTAGCGGGACAATTGGTTTAACGCATGCGCTGCTTCAACTGGACGACACAGATACCGTTCTAGGTTATCCCAAAGACGTTGTTGGTAGAAATCCTAAAATCTTTATGTAACCCTGTCAACATTTGTTGAGTGTAAGCTGTCAGCAGATATATGAGCTTATGGCCATTATGAATACAGCGTGATGCACTCCCGGGACGTACTCTCTCTCCCTCCCTTCCTCTCTCTCTTACTTTCTCTCTTTCTAAACTTTCATTTCGACCGCCCACCTCCATGTACGTCTTCTAATAATCTATCCGTACCAGAAGACCCTCCCTATCGAATCCTCTGTCAGGTAAGACAGTCTCCCCATAGACCCTAGGGTCTATGGTCTGTTCTCGCTCTGTGCGGGCAATCACTTACAGCTTAGCTGCCGGCAAATCCCCAAATACCGTCCATGGATACACATCACACGTAACACAATTAGCGTTTCCCAATCGCTGAACAAACGACTCGAATAAATTCATCCAAACAATGCGCATTGTACTTTCAGGTGCTTCTTCCAGCTCAGACGTGTTGGTGCAGTGGTGTGGAACCGATAATCCCCGATCTATCACGAGCTCTGGCTCCGACTTGTTCGTTGAGTTTGTCAGCGACTCGGCAACGCAACAGACCGGGTTCTCCTTGAAGTATCAGAGCTTTGGTGAGTCGTATTCTTAGCTCGAGTTTTCTCTTGCGTACGAAAACAATATTTAACAAAATCGTCAGAAGACACACCGGCGGAATAGGATTCCGTATCGAAGAAATTTTAGGAACTTTTCGACAGACTCCTAGACAGAAATGGATCTTTTTCGTAGCTAAGTACTAAAAGACACGGACATTAAGGCAGAACGCGCTTCGGGGAAACAAATTTGGAGTCTCAAAGTTTTACAATTCTTTTTTGATATACCACTTGTGGGGGTTCATTTTAAAGCTCTTGGTGTAAGAAAACTTTTCACTAGCGTAGTTTTTCGAAATTCGAAAATTTTATTTTTTCTCCATTGAGTTAACACAGCGATGGCGGCCATTTTGAAATTTTAATATCGGTAAATCTTGGGTTATTTGTTTCCCTAGTACCAAAATTTGCGCGGTGACCCCCGATTTTTATTCTTGATTTTCAAAGAGAATGGTTGAAAGATTCTTTAGGAAAAGTTCGAGCGAAAGTTTAAGTCTTTCACTTTCGAGGCGCGAACTACCTTAATTCCAGACACACATCATAACCGAATATTTAAGTATGGCCGTCGACTTGGATAGATTTAGATTTGATGGAATCTCTATAAGATGAAAATGTATCAGGGGCCTTTTCGAAACTGTGTCTCCAATACACTGGTGATTTTTAAAGTTCTGCGTCGATAACGGTATCAACATACTGGACAGGTATGGGTTGGTCAGGGCGCCCAGTCCTCGTATACAATTTTTCAACAACAAAAACGCAATTTAATTTCAATTCCGCTGAATCTTTCACAACAAGCTATTTCAACAAGAATGTTGTTTCAACTAAACTATTATTTATACTACCTTACGTAATTTCCCCTCGGTCTTTTAATGAACCTTTACTGATTAAATTGTTATTTTCGAGTCACTTTTTTACTTGTCCTTTGTCTATCCCTTCTTCCAGAGCTGGGTAGCTGCCCTCTCAATTGGTATGGAAATTCGACTCACTGCTATCGAATGAGAACCGATGTCACAGATTGGGACACTGCGCAGACTCACTGCATGAACGACGCGTCGAATCTTGCCTCCGTGCTGGATGACGAAGAGGCCGAATATCTGCAGTGTAAGCCACACAGTCTTTTTTTCCCCTTCAGATTGAATCTTCGTCCATGCAGTTTATCTTGGACAATAGGTCATTGGGGAGCCACTGTTTCCTTAAATTGGGGCTTTCACGGAGATTTGCCGATTTTAATCATTCTTATCGACAATAAGGAAAATACCATAAATGCAATTCCATTGCAACTTTTCTTGTATTGTTCAATCAGTTATCATTTCCTTGCCATTTCACGAAACGATAGATAAATTTGTCTGGAATAATACTTTGGTGTCCATGATGTATATACTTGTAACAACTTCATATTGAAGTTGAATTATCAGGCAATTTACTGGTTGCCACAAATGAGTAAGTTTCCTCCTCGCGTGTTCGTCTCACTTGGCAAAACGATTCAACATTCTTCGTTTGTCAGACCAAGCGACTGACATAACACAAGAACGAAATTGACGATGGGTGGAAAAGCTAGCTGCGAGCGTCTTGTGACCGTTGGTGGCGCGCTGATCAAATCGTTTGGCTTACACTGTATTACCATGAGAGATCGCAGACGCTTTAATTTTATGGCTTTACCGACAAATGTGGGGCAGACAGATTTGGAATGAGACTGCGTGGCAGGTGTACCGACTGACGGATTAAGCGATTATCGTTGATCTGCTTAAGCTGTACCAAGTAATAGACAGAACGTAATTAGAAGTCTAACTTTAGAACGGAGATTTTCAATTTTGTTGCAGCACAGTAAAGACACACCTCTTTTTTCTCTCCCTCATCATGCAGCGACATTTGCTTCGCCTTGGAGTTACACATGGATTGGGCTTGAAAGATACTCGGCAGATTCCACCGTCGAGTTAAAATGGATTGATCGCTCAGTGTATGAGTATCACAAGTAAGGACAATAGTCAAGCACTTAATTTTCACTTATGTTTCTTAGTTCCAAGTTTTATTCATACATAAATTTATATCAGGGAAGGGGGTGGGGCATTAAATAATGCATTATTAGCTGAATGTCAAGTCACTTTCGAATTGGCACAGGCTTTCCTGAACATTGCTCACGACTTATTGTTTGATCGTTAAGGTAAAAGTAAACCGTTCCTATATTATATAAATATAAATATTCGACAGTATATCTTAAAGACTGATAGAGAGAGAGAGAGAGAGAGAGAGAGAGAGAGAGAGAGAGAGAGAGAGAGAGAGACTTTGCCATATTAAATAATTTCTCCTATCTAACTCTACAGCTGGACGTCAGGGTACCCAGAAGCGTGGGATGGCGATGAAAAATGTACAGTCTTCGATATAAGCGATGGTTCCTGGCTTGTACAATCTTGTTACAACGATTTTGCATTTGTCTGCAAGCGGAACATAGGTAGGTACATGCCCATAAAATTTAGCGCCACCACGAGTGTTTTCTACTCAAACTTTCTTGTGCACTTGGAAGAGAGAGGCATAATTGCAGGCATGATTATACACAAAATACAAACATATACAACATACAAAAGAAACACGACATCACTCTTGTATTTCATTCAAAGACAATGTGATGCATTCCTTGTTGTAATGTTTAGCTCTACACTTGGAGTTTCTTCAGCTACAGTAACATCTGAGTAGCGTGATTAAAGGGACAAAGTCGGCCATTTTGCATGAATTACGTTTGATACGAGATACTACTTATATTGTTTGACATGTTGAAAGATACTGAATAAAAGGGTGACCATGTGTGTATTCGACCCCGCCAGTTGTAGACACGATAAATGAAACCATTGCGAAAATTAATTAATGGTCATGACCCATTAATTCATTTTCGCCATGGTTTCATTTAATTTGTCTAAGGGAGCGTTCAGTTATTATGGCCGGGG
>LD358079.1:60812-75964 GCA_001465055.1 Ptychodera flava
TGCACTGGTAGAACAGAATTTCACTTGCACATATTACAGTGTGCATTGATGAACACTGCTCCAATATTATCTGTAGCCTGAATATGTACCGGGTATGATTACATTCTCTCATTCACATGTTTAAGCTATAATGGATTTTATGAGCAATAAACAAGTATCATGTCATTTTCGTGTGTCAGCTCTACAATACTCTTACAAGATAGATGTCGGGGATGAAGGAATTCATTTGTTTGTTATCCAATCTTAATAATTCTTAAATTATATAGAACTTGATAAATGGAAAGATTCTTATTTTAATATTCAGACTCATGAAGCCTCCATAGAAAGGATGGTATTTGGCAATATCAATGTGTTAGACAGCCTGTCCCAGCAGAGAGATAATGGTAATACCATTAGCAGGTACCTGCTGTTTCCTTGCCAACCAGACTATCTGTTCCACCAAACTCACTGGCAATCAACTGAGCATGCCCATACATATTCTCTGAGACTGACAACATACATTTTTCAATTATAGTATGGAATTTGCTAAATCTGGACAAACGGTGTAGAGAGTAAATCAACTGTCAACTTCCATTTCAGAACCTAATTTCACCTTTGACCCTTTTGACAGTATTACCTTTGTGTTAGCTGTCATGGCTATAACTCCCTCTTTTAGAAATTACACACCAGTGACTTTGCAGAACCTTTCAGTTTGCATGTTTTGAATATAACCTTTCCTTTTCTCACGAATGTAATCACATCTAGGAAAGTGCAGTTTTCACATTTTAATAGGCTTCCATGGTAAAGACAAGGAAAACTGAAGTAAATATTCACGGCAGTTCAACCAACACTTTTGAAACACGAAGACATTAAACTTTCCCTTTGCATTTTTAATAAGATGTAAAATCAGCAATTTTAGGTAATGTTTCTCTGGTTCCAAACCTTGCGATTGGTGACTTTTGATTTATATTACTTGATCATCAAAGAGACTGGCTTAAAAGTTTCCTTGAGGAAAGATTAAGTAAAAATTTACAAATTAACCTTTTGAGGTGCCTAGAACTATAACTTCTACATAATTTTATCAATACAACATCCATACCTAAAGGTAAGTATTGGCAACTAGTTAATAACTTTGCGTGATGATGATTCAGTACGTAGCATTTGTCATTCCTGTGATTTCAAGACAGTAACAATTGTTTACTTGGTTGGAGAATTTGATAGGAAATTTAGTCATTTCAGTGCAATACTTGCACATTTGCATTCACCTGGATTCAGAATGTGCACATCAACTTGACAAAGACACGTACATACCGGTATAACAGCAACACTATGCATACATCGATATCATATTGGAAACTGTTCTCTCCTTGATAACACACATGCAGTTCAAATTTGCTATTTTCACAGAAACTGCTGTCTCACTCTTGCCTCATGTTTGAGTTAGACAGATTACATAACCAAGGCGAGACATTTCAAGTAAGCCAATTCAGGTTTGGGATTCAGTCACAATCTGGGTATATCATGCTCTGCCGCTGACATCGCTTGGTCTGTTTTCAAGCAATAATTATATCTGAGCTGAACAAAAAGTCTTTTGGCAGAACTCAACGCACAAATAAAAGAATCATTCAAAATTTCCGGATTTCTCAAAGATTGTAACTAACATGACTTACCTAATGCCGATGATCCAAGTGACAAGGCGGCTTCCACTTGTATAAGTTCATTCTTGGAATAGATCATCAACGGAACTAAATATCGGATACCCCTGGAATTGGCCAGTGTGTTTTGATTCGCTTCATGGGGAACATAGCCTACTCCAACACACAGATACCTGAGAGCTCGTATGGCGCTTAGCACGATGTGTTCCTTTGGGGAGCGCAACAGTCGCACGAGCGGTTGCACACCGTTTGACTGAGAAATCTGGTCTTGTTTGTTCAAAGGTCCCTGCGCTAGAACACCTAGTCCTTCGGCACCGATGTAGTGAAGGACGTCGTGTTCGGGCTCACTGAGAAATTCGATGAGGAGGCTGATGCCTATCATGCCAGCCATGGTCCTGCGTTCTTCTAAGTCCTCGCCCGCTAGAGCCCAAAGGGCGCACGCAGTGCTCACTTGGACTTTGGGCGCTCGGCTCCGTTTCAACAGCTGCATCAGTGGCATAACACCCCCCTCTTCCAGGATTGCCTTCTGAGAGTGTGGATTGTCCTGGGCCAGCATGTGAATCGCCTCGATGGCACATATCTGCAGTTCCCTGTTCTTAACGCTGGCCAGCATTATCATGGGAGAGGCCCCTCCTTCGTCTATGAACGCGGTCTGGTTCTGCTGTTCGTTTTTCACGATCTGTGCGACGGCGTGAGTCAGAGCCAGAAGGAGAGGCTTGGAGGTGCAGTCTTCGTACAATCCGACAAGAACACTGAAACAGCCGTGAGTGTTGCCGATGGTAGGCTTGTGGGCTGGATTGCCCTCTGCAATCAAACCCAACGTGGTAACCGCCTGCACCAGGACATCCGGATCAGAGACCGTCTGGCAGATCTTCACCAAGGCAGGGATTGCGGAATTATTCACCATCAAGTCTACGTAGTCACTCACCCTGGCGATGTGGCACAGGAGTTTGGCAGAAACCAGAAGTAAGTCCTTGTCGCTTGTTTTGAACAGCTTCAGTATTGCTGAAATAATACCTGCCTTCACAGCTTGTTCCTTGATCACCTTAGGGTCAATGACATTGAGCAAGACCTGAAAAACGTGAACCTTTGCTATGTCCGATACAGTGCTTTTGATCACTTTCACAAGTGTAGGCACACCATTATTGTTCATGAACGTTTCCCAGAAAGGGCATGTCTGGTCATCATCTTTTGCCGTAAGCCTGGAAAGCATCTTGGCCCCTCCTTCCGCCTCCTCATCTGTGTCAGAAGACGTGATCTTCAGGATTAATTTCCACGTCGGCAGGTCCTTGTGGTCTAATTCTATGAAATACCTGACGATGGTTTCGTACTGGTGCGCGCAGCAAATCTCAATGACACCCTGGTTGTAGTGGTTCACATATCGCAAGTCTGAGCCCAGATCCACCAGACACTTCACGGTGTCCAGGATCCCGCTTTCCACCGCCAAAAGCAGCGGTGTCATGTGCCGGTCGTCTGCTGTCGGGAATTCCAGCTGATCTTCACTGGCACTGACAAACCTTGTGATGGATTTGTTGTAACCCCTGGCAGCGGCATGGTGGATATGACTCCAGCCTTTCTCATCCAGCTCGTTCATGATGGCCTTTTCCTTTGCGTACTCGTCCTTTTCTTGTTCAGCACTTGCCCAGGTCCTTCCAGTGGAAGTCCCAACACCCCTAAAAGAGGAAAGAAAATTTATACGGTAATCAAAAAACATGACAACACAACGCTGAAAATTACAAAACATATCTCACACTGACAAATTTACATGCTTACAGCACAGTAAACATAATTTTTGTAATTAATCTATGAACTTAAACATCGTTACTGAGCAAATTAAGTCAAGCCCAGCTTTCGACCATGATATGTAAAAAGTGTAAAGACAAAAGTTTTTGTCAACTACATAGTACATATCAGCATCCAATGGCTGAACACATTACTCCTTGGGTGAAACAATATTTTCCTTGCAATGTTTCAATATGAAAACTTTGTTTCAATTTTCTCTAAAGTAAATTACTTGGTCATGGTTTACCGGATATGAATCCATCCTCGGCTGAAATTATGCTAATTGTACTGGCAGATTTGTGAGCAAATATAGCAATGCATGCACAACACTGGCATTTGCTGATGAAATCGCCGACTAATTTTGCCTGTTTTGCACCTGTGTCAATTTATGTAGGCCGTAATCAAGTTAATTTAAACCATCATATTACTTGTACAATTATAGTACCAGTTTTGTTATTCATGTACTCGTTGAATCAAAAAAGTCTCTTGATAAATTTCAGAAAAACATTTTTCCATTTTAACGAGGCCAATGCTTTCATCTGAAATTGGACATTTTCAAAAAAAAATGTTTTTACAGCTTGGGTAAACAGGTCAATATATAAGTGGTTTCACATCAAAGCAAAAGTATGTTGAAAATACTGTATAATGCGACTCTTTAGAAGTATCAACAAGATTTAGGACAGGATCTCTCTGGCATTTTGCTGCGCCTGCAACATCCTTCACCCCGGCATAAGTTAATGTCATCAGAATATCACGAACTTGATGTAAATTAAACATAATTCTTCATAATTCCTTGGCATCTTTACAGTTCCCGGAGAAGATTCATCATTAGCCAGGATTAATACTTTGGCACCAGAGAACATACTCTATGGTATCCAATGTATTTATGACATTTACTTGCCTCGCAGTATAAACAATGAAATGGTGGAAATTAATCATTTTCAACCTAAAGAGAAGATTTAATCGTTCTGAATGTCCTGGGTCAATTAACTAAATGGCACTGTGACATTTTCTCTGTTGCTAGGAATGTGATAAATATGCCAAACAGAATATTTTTCACATCCTACCTGACAACTTACAGACATTTGTGTTTACGAATAAAACTGTTTCATTTCTATTTTCCTGTAAAATAGGATGAAAAATGCAGGATATATTGTGTAAACTTCTGCATGAGTAATGAAATGTTTGTAACGTAGAGGTATATGTTTAAATTTTGGTTTCAGAGCTATTAATCTTGTTACATTAGCTGCAAAACATAACGATAACCTATTGGTGGAGTGTGCCCTTATTTTACTTGTCTGCTTGGTGTCACTAAGCCTGGCATTTTATTAACTTATTCCACATCAACAAAATTTATCAATTCCTCCTTGCTGTGGCTAAATGGTTAGTAACAAAAATGTGGAAAATTGTGAAATATGAGTCAATATCTTGTGGTTTATGACACCTTTGCAGTGATATCGTTTTGGGCAGAAATTCAATTACGATAGAAAATCAGATAATTAGAATTTGTGTGTGCGCTGATGCCCTTGTCAAAAACTGAATGTGTATTCAAACCTGTGACTTTTGAAAGCACTTAATTTAATTAAAGGCACAAAGTGGTTTTGTTAGTCTTCATTAATGAAAATATGAAAGAATTGGACCACAAACATTGTGACGTGAAAACTGCCTTGTAGCGAGAAGTAACCCCACTTTGGAAGGATTTTTCAGAGCCAAATGCTTGCAGCCTTTGTAAAAACCTGTACAGATTGCACCTCGGGGACAGATGTTCAGACCTTCAAAGTGTTACAATAATTTGTAGCGTAGACTCATTTTGAAGCCTGTTGAGCACATGAAGTTTTTTTTTGTTTTTCGTGAAAATGCACATCATTGAATTTTCCTCCAACGAGTCACAGTAACATGGGGAAATAGCAGCAATATTGAATTTCAAAATAATAGCGAAGTTTGGAAATTTTGTTGAATTATATGAAAGTTTGTGAAATTTGTGAAATTTGACAGTGACTACCAAATTTTCTTTATGATATTGAAAGAAAATGGTTAATGTTTCCAAAGAGTAAAATTAGAAACTTTAGGTGTATGTACTATTATTGAGAACTTCAATTCTTTGAAACTGTTTGAACAATTTTTATAATCAAACCAAAAAAAATTATATGAAACCCTCCACTAAATTGTAGTGCATTGATTTTGAGTTTTGATGGCATCAAATCAAGATTTTAAACATTAATCCCGTTCACCCTGTATACATAGAGCTAGAGTCCCTCACTGAACAGGCATGGTTATAGCATGGGGTGTATTCACTGAACTTCCATGGCCAGGACTCTGGTATTTAACTTTCTACCAAATATAAACAACGAAACAGCTGTACAAAGCATTAAACATGTCTTAAGCCGACACTGAAACTGTTCATAACTTCAAATTTCACACCAACATAGATTTTAATAATGTAAACTTTACTGTTTGTCATAAAATGAAAACAAATGCAATACAACAGAAATTATTGATGCTGAAACTCTCAATGATAGATTTGATGAGGGAATATTTTTTACAAAACAGAAGCCCACACATAAAAGGCAGATCCTACTCCAGCCCACATCCAAATGATGAAACCGGTAAGCCAACATCATTTAATTTGATTTTAAAGTAATACTCAAACACTGACTGGATAACGGCATAGCATAAGTCCCTGCAACCGAATTACGTCGGGTTCAGATACACACACACACATGATGACGGCGGTTCTATTAACGCCGGCACAAAATACGTCCAGATGTGAAGGTTTATGCTCGGATTCCGGTGCTAAGACGTTGCAAAGCCGAACAACACGCCGATAATGATTTGCGAGCTTTCGATCCCAGGCAACGTTCGCAAAGCTACTTTCAACAGAGGACTTTAAATGTTTTCCTGTGTGTTATATCCCTTTGGACAACGTCCAAAAATATCGCTTTCACTGGCCGACCGACTAAAATAAGCTAAAATCGTTTTACTGTAATATGGTGGTCGTGGACTTTGGACTCGGATGTGTGTACTTCGACGATCACGATAATATTGCCATGCAACAACAACCTTCAAGTTCATGCACCGGACGAAAGGATTACCCTATAGCGGTTAACCGAATTTTACAGAATATTGCATATAGGTCAGCAATCGCACCAAACAAGAACGTGTTATTTATAGTCTTTCTAACTTTTATATACTGACAGAATAAAGCTCGAAAGTTCTTCTCATACATAAACGCCACTCACTTGTCCATAACTAAAGCCTCAATGCCCCGGGTACGTAGGATTCAGCGCTGGTGCCAGACACTATAAATATTGAACGCGCGCCATCTTTGAAACTTCTACGCTACACTCAACCACATTTAAAGCGCCGCATGCGGATAGATTCGGGGCAGAAATCCATTACTTTTCAGGCAAACGGTGTCTTTAAATGTCATAGAAACCCCCTACACAGTGTTAAAAGTATCGGCACCACGAAATTTGAGAGAACATGACTTGCTAAACTTACGTCCTACTTCCAAACATGGCCATGTTTGTGTTTCCAGCCAGTCAGTTGACCCGTGGCGAACGCGGGTTGCAACGTTCTTCCCAAGTTTCCGAGTCCCCGTCTCCCTAGCAAATTCTATTCAATATTCCACAAAAGGTAAATAATCACTGAAAACTCACCTATATGAATAATTAAGTAGAAGCCAGCTGAAAAGAAATCAATAGACGATATGCGCCGATTCAGAGTTACGAGCCTCAGCCTAGCAACCCACAGCGGCCAATGCGCCGACCGATCAATTATGCAAAATTAAACAATCCCCAAGTGACAGACAAACAAATAGCTTTTGTAACACCGCCATTGAACCGGCTCCGCCTACTTTTAATCCAGATACGAGCTACTTGGAAACTTCTCCCGATAATGATGTTTATTCGAATCACGTTGTATCATCGCTAGCTCTGGGAACCTTTACGAGGAAGATCGTTTAAATTTGCGGCGTACACAACAGTACGAATGTTTACATTCGTGTGAAGGGTCGGATCTGTGTGACGTTTTGTAGCACTCGAGAGCAATAGGTGACGAGTGAAATATTGGCGCACTTCATGAACACTTTCATTTCACTCAAGAACTAATGAAAATAATTATGATATCAATAATAGCAAGGCAACGAGAAACAAACGGGTAACTGGAGATGACGTTACGTATATGTCATAGCTATGGGGCATACGAAGATTCAGGACGTCGTATGGTTTGTTGCCCGAGCGTACATAGATAGGACACACATAATGGGCCTCGCTATTAAGGTGTACGAGTTTCCGTTTGAACCGATAACCTAATTACGAAGCTTTCTCCAAACGTGCAAATACATGTACGTATTTTATACGACGCTCTATGGTTTCGCATTGATTGCAGACTAAGTTTCCGAGTCTCAATTTAAATGTAAGAAAATGTGGTATTCGTTTTATCCGATCTCAATAACTAAGTAGGCCTACTGAGCCAACTATTGCGTTTGTGACTCGAAAACTTTATGAATAATAAGCTTAAGCTTATGAATTTATTTTTTGACATTTAATCTTATGCGTAGTAAGAGGCTACATTGACTCAGTGACAGTACTATACCAAAGGTGATTTATATTTATTGAGCTCGGAATTAGTTTTTTAATTTTTGAACATCAATGTCAAGTTTGCAAAGAACCTCTCCGTAGTTTTGGTGTCGTGCCCTAAAACTTTTAGAGTAAGTTTTGGAAACGATGTCGAAACGATGGAGAAGTTCTAGACAACAATCAAGTCTCTTCGTTTCTTTTTTCTTGCTCTTTGTTTCTTTTGCCTTCATTCATGCTATGTGACAAAAGTTATCGCTACTGAAATTTTCTTATGATCATCGCATTAAAATTGTGATGATGACAGAAATGAAGATAATGGTGAGCTAATGACGATGGCTCTTTATGACTCGTTTATACAAATAAAATTGAAATCTCGCTGTTGTAGTGTTATACTGACAAGTGTGAATACATTACATACCAACCTGACAAATATAATTTCCTGCAGTTTGTGTGATGTAAGAAGTCAGAGTTTTTTACTCAGTGACAGCACATTTGTTATATCTACAGAAAAAAATGACAATAAAACTGATACCTCAATTTGACTAGCACTGACAGATATCATACAAATAGATTCAGAGATGTTTTGGCCAAAAATGAAGAAGGAAATTGAAAGTCATTTCAGGGCAAGTGTATTCTGATTGAAAATGAGAAAACATGGTCCAAAAAATGTTTGTACAAATTTTACTGTTTACACAAATCATCATTATATGGTAGTGTGTGCCTCTAAAGTGAGACCTAACCGTTTGCTCACACTTTCCTGAAACTTTCAATAACTCTCTTACCTAATCAAATATTAAAATCAGGAGTAACCATGCAAATTTTGGCACTAGAGAAACAAATGACATAACATTTCAAGTAAGCTAGTCCATTTTGTGGAAACAAACAGCAGATTACAAAATTTTATCTCATGAACATCAAAAGACTTCCAATGTCAAGATCAATAGGCTGAGTAAAACCTTGCAAGCGTTTGTAACTGCAAACTAAAACATGTTTGACGATGGCAGACTTCTCATCGTGAATTATTAATGTTCCCTCGGGGCAAAAGCATCCTGCAATTCATTCATATCTCCAACGCATGACGTACAGATATAATTTATCAATGACATGGATTCTATTCACTGACGCATTCAATAAATTTTAACAAATGAGTTCTAGTCTGGACTAAAATTTGCTTGTCCACAACATTAACAATTTTAGACATTACCAATGTACTCTACCTGGTGACAAGTCAAATAAAGCACGTTTTGACATGCTTTCTATGAATCTCTACTTCAAATAAAAAGATGGGGAAATAATGGAAGATGCATAAACATTTACTGTTCCTGGAGCTATCTCAACACACATGACAGTAAACACAGCAACAAGTATCACAAATGATGATAAATTAAAATGATGCATCGTGATATATTAAATGCAATGACTTTCATCCATAACATCTAAAAACTTTGAAATGTGGCAAAGACAAAAACATACAGTAAACATCATTTCAAGAAATAATGTCCACATTTTTGTTTTATTTCATCTTACAGTCAGAAAATATTTACAGAGAATCTTACGGGAAATTACAAGGAATCTACGGAGCATATTGTGTGTTTGCAAGTACCATATCTTGGAAACAGTCAAGAAACATATATTCTGCACTTACAGAAAAACGATCATTGTAATTTTAATGGTATAATTGACTTCATTGAATAGAAATAACCGTTCGTTCCATTGAACAGTCTCACAGCTTTGTTGCCCTACGTCTTCACTATTCAAAGCTGATATTAGTAAATGCATTCAACAAGAACAGACCTGAGAATTTACCTTCAACAACATGGGCAATTTATCGCTGATGTGTACTTGCATTTGACTTCTAACAAATAAACCCTTAGTTTGGTTTTTTTTTATTGTGCCCTGTACCAGGGTTAACGATTTCCCTTCTCGGGGCAATTTGCAATTCGGCATAATGGTATAATGCAAATATTTCCAAGAAACCGTCAACAAATTTGCAAAAGACCTTCCAGCTTTATTGGGGGAAAGTGAATTGACAGTACCATTTATCATATTGTACACAGCACCATAGTCTTATATTCACAGCTATCCATGAAACTCTGGCAAAAACAGACCACATCTTGGGTTCACTCTCTGTTTTTATGTCGTAAATATTTGTTTTCTTCTCTTACTCTAGCTTGATGAAATTTTTGACCTGTTGGCAAGGCACTGGTTGACCACATCGAGGAGATGACTATTTTCCAATGCAGCCGCCACTCTTTCTTTGTCTGCAAGTTGTTTGTTTACTGTACAAAAATAGAAAAAAACACAGACACAAAAGAGGTCACGTATACTGCAAAGAATTATTTTTCTGTCTTGAATAAGTTTACAATTATCATTTTCAGATCTTTCACCCCTTGCCTAGCAACCTATCTGATATCCAAAATTGACTATCACACACAGCGCCAAAATTTGGAGAAAAAAATTGGTAAAATAAGCACAAATTTATGAATGATATATTAACAACGTAATCATAAATTTTTTTGTGAAATTGTCTTCAAAACCAGGGAATTTCTTTGCTGCAGCCAAGGGGGATATTAGCTTCTGAAACATGTACCCACCATCTCCATAGAGCTGTGTTATATCAGTGTCTAATTACAAGGTGTAGTTTTAGGATAAAGTCTACTTCGGCCACAAATACTGTGTACAGTTTTACATCCCAGGAGGCCTTATACAGGTGACATACACAATTGCAGTTCACAGAAAAAATTCGGTCTGTCACTGACAGAGGCTAAAGTGCTGATGACTCATCTATCTAGGTTAACAGTTTTATTAAACAGCTTACAGAGTTAATTTATGGAACGACTTGACATTCAAGCTGAACGTGATATCAAGCAATGAAGCTGCCATTTGATTCAGAGCATTGAGAAGATTCTAAAGTGAACAATTAATACATTAAGTGGGGAAATCTGTTATAAACATACGTTTTGGGACATGTGATATGGAAATGTTATTGAAAAATCCAGCTTAAGAGTATTACCTTTTCCACGCTATGTGCTTTTCAACATGACCGTAAATGTCACAAATGCTTTTTCAAAGAGTTAGAAATATCGTTTGACAAAAATATTTTCCTTAACAAAGAAAGCACTGACATATTGATCTTTGGGCCCCATTGTGGATGTGTATTGAAGACTTGGCTTTTGAACAAAGGTTCTCCTAACCCTTCTGATGGCTATTTATGGGTCAATTAACATTGCTGGTAACCTGTGGCCCACTCAAGGTTTGTCAAGAACTGTGCTGTTATAAACTTCTTGCAGCTAGGAAAATGGAAACCTGCCTGTTCGGTCCTCAGGAGTTTATGAAAGACATTTTACAGCCCTGCCTAATCCCTCTCTGCTGTAAAACTTAAGCCGCCTGAAAAAACCACAGTAATTTTCCCAGCTCCTGTGAACTATGCCAACTGAATAAATCAACAAGCTTGGCCCATAAAAACGACACCATTTTAACCTGTTCACCCCAATCCCTGTAGGCAGGTCTATATCAACACTGATAACAATGAATTCAGAACAAACCAGTGGTGAAAGGGGTCAACCAAAGAGTGCCAATACACCATTTTCACGAACAAATATTTTCAGACTAACTTTCTGCTCAAGTGGACATTATATCTATATTATAAAGATATTCGTTAAAAGACCTTCATTTCAGAAATGTGATCGCGATGAACAATTTTAGGAAATAGTCCAGGTTTCACGCAAAAATAAAAACTTTTTCGAAATAATCTGAAACCGTGGTATGCTGGAGTCAAATCAGAGACATTTAGATCCGCTGTGAAAAAAAAAGGTCATAAATACCAAGTGTTCGGAGTGTATCAGTACAATTTTCTTACTGTGCAAACATATCAAGGGATTACTGTACAACACCCATTCAGCTGGTGCGTCTTTTCATTAGCGAAATCTTGCTTGAGTGGAAGGGTGGCTAGATCTGGCTGCAGTTCCTGGAAAGAGTTTGTTGCCATGACAAACAGGCTACCATCTGGACTGAGATACGCAAATTCTAATTGGGTAAGAATGAAAAAGGAGTTGCAAAACACAGAATATTTGAAAGTAGTACTGTAAATTTGTACGATAATATTGTAAACTGATTACCTGCGTGCTCTGATGCATGCGTTCCTGGTGTGATTATGACATCAACCTGGAAACGAAATGTGAGAAAAAAAAACTGAGACTGTGACCTACTATAAATCATCCATCAATACTAGTAGTTCAGTTCTTTATGCATCAAATATTGTGATTTATGCATGCTAAACCTTATTATGTAGATTTTTTATTTGTTCACCCGAATTTCATTTAAACTGCTCCACTGGACCACATACATTGGGTTTGGGCTAAACCATGGTGGTGAGTGGGTACAACACTCAGTTGTATCAGCTAAAACCCTGGGCATCAATTGATCCATTGATGCCTTCATGGCCTCATATAATGCGTCGTTTTCGATACAAGTATACAACCTCACATTTTGGTATTTTGGGCAAGAATTAGCATCCAAAATGCAACATGTCCACGTAACAACATGCCAGTTCATTCAGTTTGATTTGCTGTGATAAGAGTGTTTGGTCAAACAAGTGGTCTCAGGCTGATGAAAAGACTGGTATAACGTCAAGTTAGGCACTGTATGAGTTGTTGTAGATAAAGGCCAATTAGATTGGCCATGCAGACTTCTACTAACACCATGACAAGGTAAATATGTATGGTGATAGGCAAGAGCCTTTACCAGATCAGAAATAGTCACTTGAACTTTATCAAAGGGAAAATATCTATCACTTTTGAGTATATTGCTGTATTTTTGTTCCAGAACACAATAAATTGCGTTTATCGTCTCGAACATTTAAGTATGTTGAAACAGAGATTAAGCTTGCAAACAGTGTTGTGAATAAAACATTCTACAAATGCAGACGCTATGCAGACAGCTTCAGTTTTGTTTATTTCAATGTGATTTTTAGGAAAAGAACATGAAATAGTATTTTATAAACAACAAAATTTAAAGATAACTCTTTAAAAGTGAATGGCGATTTGAAATGTACTGCTTCACCAAGTTTCTCTCGGTCTCAGTGTTTTTACACATGTATTTGTCAACATCACAGTATTGTTGCTAGCTTTTAACAATCAACCAGTTATGAACAGATAATGCAAGAAAGGATGCAAAAAATAACTTTTTATTTTTTATATATTTGGAAAGATAACTCACCTTGAACCTTGATGGGAGAGCCCTCAGTAATTTGACACGTATAGACAGGCCTATTAATGTTGCCATACTACAATGAGGTATCGTTGGGGTGAAGTGAATTTGTACCAGATTTTCTGCATCATTTACCTGTGGAAAATCACAGAAAAATTGGAATTATTAAATACAGTTTTGCTTCATGCTGCCTCTATGCACAAATTTCACACAAAGTAGTCTGTCTTCACAGAGAAAACTTTGGTTGATATCCTGATAGGATTTTCTGTCAATAATGCAATTTCACTTTCAATTAGGAGTTATTATTTGGCCCTCTGAACTTATGACACTCAAAAGTGCCCAGTACCGTGCCTTTAAAAAGACAAAGGAACTAGTAGAGGTTGTATATATTGGTAGAGGGCGCTAAGCAATTCCACATTACCTGTGGGTTGTCCCTCAGGCCAAATGCAGAACCCATATATGCAGTACATAAGTACATCTTATGCTCAGTTGCACAGGTAAATTAATTAATTTATACAAATTGTATTAATGAAAAGTGACTTAGTATTCAAATCAACTAAAAACATGAGTCATCATGAATGGAAAATATACTCATTAGCTTGATGGAAAATCTTGCACAATTCTCCACAGAAGTATAATTCATTGGATCAAATTACAATCATATGATTGATATAAAATGATTGCCAGTTAAGGTAGCATGATGTGCCTTGTAAATCAAAGACTTTCCACTGCTCTCTTTCAAATCAGGAATAAAAATCAGTGATTATCCTTATCGTGCAAAGGCTGGCAGTAGAGAAACAATTACCCAACATTTACCGATATTTGAAATTCAAAATGGCCACCATCTCTGTGTTAACTCTATGAGGAAAAATGTAATTTTCGATTTTCAAAAAACTAAGATGCCTGAATTTTTTCTTGCTCTAAGAGCTTTACAATGAGCCCTTTCAAGTGGTAGATCAGAACATAATTCCACCTTAAACATTTTAGTATGAGTACACACACACCTAAGAAATCTGTCAAAGTCATCGTGAGAACAAAAGCAAGAGTGTATATGTATGAGTGAAGCTCAGGGAACATATTTTTCAACGGTGAGCCATCCTCACAGAACATATACTTGTACAATGAACAACCATACCATACATAATTGACCTAGGGTGACACTCTGTGGATGAAATTTACCACACACATGGCAGCAGAGAACTGCTTCCATGGATTAACCCTAATAATATAGAAATAACGGGCGACGCGCTGACCATTAATGTTTATTTGTGG
Organism: Ptychodera flava; assembly: GCA_001465055.1. Lineage (NCBI taxonomy): Eukaryota > Metazoa > Hemichordata > Enteropneusta > Ptychoderidae > Ptychodera > Ptychodera flava. The sequence goes on from LD358079.1 coordinate 75,289, forward strand.
GCAAGGGCGAGAGGAAAGCCAAAAATTAACGGGCGAGGCTTGCCGAGCCTGTTAATTTGGCTTTCCTCGAGCCCGGGCCCACAAATAAACGTTAATGGTCAGAGCGGAGTCTGTTATTTCCATTATATTATCAGCGAACGCAAGAAAACCGTCAAAATTTCCGAAAATTTCAGGAGCGAACTACAACTTGGCCCCAGAAACTGAGCAACACGCGACGCACTGTCACGTGCGCTGTAAAAAATTGGCAAAGCCGGAGATGTTTTCAGAAAAAAAGTATCTCAACTTGACCTACAAGTGCTCCATTTCATTTTGTGATTGATTATGAATTACGTTTCAGCTGTAAAGTTACGATACTTTGAGTTGTTAATCTTATTATTCATATTCACGGGCATGTAAACGAACCATTACTGTGTATTTGTTGTCAGTCACGGGGTTCAGTTCGACCAATCAAAATGCGACGGGCAGGGCATGGTAATATAATTCCTGGTAAGAATTGAACAAATGTCAAAAATTGTACGGCTGCTACTTGTGTCAGCATCAGACACGAGTCACTTTTTTCACAAAAAAGCCTTAAACAAGGGTCGAATAGTCATCTGAAAATAAAAAAGCAAATTGAGTTGATAACCTGGGAAATGTTCCCCCTTCCCATGCTTCAGTTAAACCTTAACATCCAACA
>LD358079.1:84517-100608 GCA_001465055.1 Ptychodera flava
AAAATTAGGAAAATTACTATTTTGGAGCAATTTCGTCATTTTTGGTCAAAAAATCTTAAACAGTATTTTCTTTTTAAAACCCCTGGACAGACAGTTTTTATATTTTGTACACAGACGTACAGACATGACAATAGTCAGATATGTGGAAATTGTCCTGAAATATACAAATTTGTATTTTTAAGACAATATTGTCATTTTTGGTCAAGAAAACTTGTTCTCAAAATTATTTGTTTGATAGCTTTGTAATTTGGTATAAAGCCCTGAGGGATGTTATTAGATAAATTTTCTGCTCAAAGTGTTGGGAAACCCCCAAATTTGTATATTTTAGGTAATTTTCTCAGTTTGTGACCTTAAATGACCTACATCAACCCAGGATATGTTGTGAGACAGTTTCGAAGGCTGTGAACGTAATTTTGTCATATTTGGTGTCAATTTGTAGGAAATTTTGATCTAGAAAAGAAAGCTGAGGTGAATTTTTTCATTGCAGACCAATTTTTGCAACTTTTGTATGGACTGATGAGAAATTTGGATCTAGGATAATTCCAGATGTTGTAATCAACGCCCACAGTGGAAGGCATTTCACTACCTGTAACTAACTTAAGTGCTGTTTACATTAGAATGATAACACTGATAGCATTAATTAAAAACTTTCCAAGGTTGTAAATACATTTCCTGTCATCTGGCGTTATGTAATACGGAGGGATGGAACATTTGATATTCAGGAGGGGGTACGGTCCAGAAGATTGATGAGGTAGCATTACTTTTTACCAGATCCCTTGTCCATTTTTTTAACCACTTCCACCTTTTCTTTTTATCAAGCCTTCTCCATCTATTTTTTGTTGTGGACATTTGCTTATGTATTTAGGATCTGCTTGTCCCATTGCTATAGTAGAAGTTGATATGCATGTTTCTAAAGATGACCTCCAGTACCTAAGTTGGAGACCTTATTTGCTTTTGTCATTCTTGTTTTTCCTGGTTTAAATATTTCTCAAATGGACCAATTCAAACCAAATGTGAGCACACTGTCCTTGACGGTATTTTTTGTTTATGGGGCAATATTTGCCTTGATCAAAATTGTTTCTCAAAAACTACTTGTTTGATGGCTTTGATATTTGGTGGACATGTTGCTAGGGATTATCTTAATATGATGTGTTCAAATTATGATGAAATCTTTCGCTAGGTCGCTTGTTGACAAATGAATTGTTGTCTGGACTGAAAAATAAAAATTTATACGCAAACGATAACATTTGACACTATACCGCGTACACATCTAGACTAGAAAAACAGCGTTGACAAGATGAACACCGTGCACATCAATGCACTTCAGAGAGTAGAACAAGAGACTGCATTGTACTCACAAGGCGAAAACATCTGAAAACCAAAGGCTACAGCTCTATAGAGTAACCTTGTGAAACAAATCTAATAACTTGTAAGAATGGTGCAAAACAATATGCCTCCCTCCAAATGTCATCTTGATTGAAAATTCTAAATGCCCTCTATTCAAGCTGAGACACAGAGATTAGCCTTCTCAGACAGTAGAAAGATTTTCCATGACGAGCAATTAAGTCTCTTATAATGTTTTTCCTTTGCAGGCATATCTATCACATAGTAATAAAAAGCTGATGAATTTCATCAGACATTGAAAGCTTTCGCAATTTGTATCGAGAGCCAAAACATTTAATGGGCATCATACTGGGTGGCATTAGATTATCAGGGTATTTTTTGAAAATTCCGCCCACTATGCAATATTCGATTGTCCATCAGGCTTTATAGGTTCATGAAAAGTATGTCATCAAGTAAGAACACAATTTAATTTGTAGGGGCAATAATTTACCGCTTGCCAGTGCAATACTGTAATTTTGTCATGTGGCTTCAGACAAAACAAAAGCAAGGATTGTCAATGATGACCTCAATTACCAATTACCTGGGGAGAGGGAAAAACTCTCTTACCAGGCAAGCAATCTGAGAAACAAGCAAGGATTTGAAAATGTCACGGAGGAGAAATGCAGACATCATTAGTAATTTTTTTTTAATATTCAGTGGGTTTATGCATCTTCAATTACAGAGCCGAGCCCTGTTCAGCTCATAGGCATCTTTCTAGAGCATGCCCTAGCCCAAGCACCACCGTCAAACCTCTGGCAACCCACTGAATCCACTGCACAGGGCAATGCTGCCTCGGCTCCGGGTGGACAGAATAATGCACAAATTGTCAGCAACAACACAACTGAGAAGAAGCGGACCAAAATGTTAAAGAGTCTGGCACTGCAGACGGCTGCTCATTTGAACTGGAATCTCACAATCATCCAAAGCAGGTGTGTGTTATTGATATTAACCCTTTGAGCGCCAAAGTCAAATTTTGTCGCCAGTCAAAATTTTCCTCATTTTTGCTAAAATTTTTATAAAAATCTGTAGCCAATGAAATCTGATGTCCGTTTGGTCCAAAATTATGAAAAAAATTACATAAAAATTCATAAAATCGGTAAAATGTTGCACCAAAATTTTTGGCAGGAAAAATTAAGGCGCTCAAACTTAGGGTTAAAGACAGTATGTCTTTTGTTGTTGAAACAATTTTGTCAATGAGTTGCATTTTATGAAATGTTTCATTGCTGATCGTGACAGCTTCAAAGCTTAGACCAGTAAAATGATAATATGGATTCTCGTGGTATTTCAAAACCAACCATCTAAGTTCAGCTTGTCGGTTAAAAGATATTTGTCAAAGAAAATGGAACTTGTAGAAGCGTTCATAAAAAATTGACCTCAGTTTCAACTGATTTTGACTTGAGTCTGGCATGTGCGAGCTATATCTGTAACGTAGAAGAAATGAGATTAATTTTCTTTTGTCATATGAATCCGATGATGGCAGATAGTGGGTTCACCTGTAAAATGGTGGATCCAGTCCACCACCCTGTGCTTAGGGTGTCTTCTATGATGAAATGCCTATCAATAAACTTACGCACAGGGAGAATGCTAAATTTTAATAAGTCTTACCATGATGTTTCGTTATGTATGGCTTTAGCTGGCTAAAATTATCCTCTTCTGAGAAAGGTAGTGATACTTTGTGAAAACAGAGGCTCAAAGTGCCAAAATTTACGAGAATTTTTTACATTGGCTTGCTCATAGATTGAACTAGCCATGAAATCTTTCTTTGCTGCATGTTCTTGTTATTCTTTTTATGTTCAAGAGTCTGTGTGTTTGGCCTTCAATTTTCTGTCGCTTATATATTAATTTGTAAGTGACATTTATACATATATGTGATCTGCAAGATGGCTGAAGTGTGGTGAGTTTGGCATACATATGTCATTTACATCTGCACTGGTTTTTGAGCATTGAAGACAAATGAGTTTTATTACACACATATTGTTTTAAACCAGCTGACTGTAAGGTATCATACAAATCAATCAATCCATCAATCAATCTTTATAATCCCAATTTTGGCAAGTAAATGTAGCATTGCTGCAGCGACAACATTGTACCTCAATTACAAATGACACATTCAAAATACGTGTATTAAAATCCAGGCAGCACACAATGAAACTTGAGAAAAAGCACAAAAAAGACACAATTTTAAAAGCTTATAGTTGAGTCTGTTCAATTATACGATAGCCCCCCGTTGTTAAAAAAGCATTTAGCTCTATTGGTTTTAAAAATCGGTACTTGAAAACGACAACCAGATGAGAGCAAGTCAAACTCACGATGCCATGGATGCTGCAACTGAGAATGTAAGATTGAATTTCTTTTGCCTTATACATGCTTATAGTACAAGTTGGCGAGACCTATTTGTTGTTCTCTTTTAATTTTGCTGCATATATTTACTATCCTACCAATTCTGTTTTTAGCAGACAGTTGAAAATACTCTCAAGACAATGAATGATTTATAAAACAGCATCATAAGAGACTTATTTACATCAAATTGATTCAATTTCCAAAGGAAAAACACAAGTTGCTGGCCTTCGCTGAAGCCCTGTTTTGAACAATTGCTGTTGTTTCCACATTTCAGTTTACCAATTCACCTTGCCCATAGCTTGCTGACAGATTTCCTCAGACACACCCACACGCCGGTTGATTCTCCCGTTGAGAGCCTGGACTTTTCTACGATGGATGACAACAGGGCCATAGCATTGATCACTTATCACAGATGGTGAGTCATGACCACTGGCTTTCTTCCAAGTTCCATGTAGTAGTAAAAATGACTGAGAAAGTGCTTTAAGATATAACATGCCTCTGGGACAGTTATTCGGACTGGATTAAAGTTTTACAATTCTTTTCTGATCCACCATTTGTGGGGGCTCATTTTAAAGTTCTTGGTATAAAAACTTTTTCACAGTCTTAGTTTTTTTGTAAATTGAAAATTTTATTTTTCTCCATAGAGTTAACACAGGGATGCTGGCCATTTTAAAATTTCAAATATTGTTAAAGCTAGTGTTATTGTTTGCTCTTGTACAAAAGTTTGCACGGTAACCCCTGATTTTAATTCTTGATTTTGAAAGAGAATGATGGAAAAAGTCCTTGAGGAAAGTGTGAGCAAAACTGTAAGTCTTTCACTTTCAAGGCACATACCGGTATTACCTTAACACTTCCTTGTACCTACAGCTCAAGTGCTGTACTCAGATCATACCACACAAAATATGATTATTTGTTGCTTTTTCCACATGCAGGTGTATTCGACTGGTGGTACTCGAAGGCTTTCCTGTAAAACCAACAAAACCCAGTGCTTTGCAAGGGTATGTTTGCTACCAATTTTTTTTTGTATTTTTTATTTCCCCAGGCAGGTTTGCCGTAGGTTTTTGCTTGTACAATATCACGAGTGAAAAAGGCTTTCTTAATCCTTTGAGTAGTATAATTTTCCTGCCTAAATCCTAGAGTGACATTTTCCCTATTTTCATGATTTTTTCAATAGTTTTTGCTAATTTTGGACTAAATTGACATTACTCTTCATTGATTACAAGTTTTGTAAAAAAAATTTGAAAAAATGAACAAAATTGTCAGGATTTGAAAATAAAATTTTCTGGGTTATATTTTATACAGTTGACAAAAATTGGCTATAGCACCCAAAGGGTTAAACAGGTCATCAGTCACCATGGATAGATAACACAGGGTTTGGACCAAAGCATAGTGCTGAAAGAGTCAATTTGCATACTCATTTGGTGGGTTACCTCTCACAATTCGTATTGAAACTGTCAAACCATTTCAAATTTAAATCATAATATTGAGCAACTAATCGTAAATCAAACTTTAATGATGTATGATATTAAGGAAGGATAAACTGGATTGTTTCAAATAGAAATTTTGCTGTGGTCGTAAGCTAAACCCTAAAGATCATGTAAAGAAATGACATTTCATAGACTTTGCCACACTGTCAATGGAGAATTTGGATGTTTCAAATTGAAAGTTTAATATTGATCTAGAGGTTGTAGATCAAACTATTATGATAAAGGAAGGAAAAATTGAGTGCTATTGTTAACTCAACTCATGTGGACACACTGCCCTTCCACAAAAATCAATGGCGTATGCATGTAAAGTTGACTTCATCCGATGCCATAGATGGTCGTTATGAAGTTCACTTTTATGTCCATTCACTCATTCGTTGGCTGTACGTACTGTCTGATTTCCTTAACATAGTATTCATTCATGGGTCAAATCATTGTGCTGTTAATATAATTCATGCAACTCTGATCACTGTTTTCCCATTTCAGCGTGCCAGATATTGCTCAAGTTCAACCCAATGTCAAGGAGAACATTCTGAAAACAGTAAGACATCTTTCAAAGTAGCTTTCTGGTTTGTGTGTTTTTGTTTCATGCACACACACACACATGATCTGTATATCATTTAATGTGTATGTGTGGTGTAGCCTGCCAACACTTGTCAAGCAAAGTTTTATGAGTAAAGCGTTGTCCACACATAAACACACACACACACACACACACACACACACAGAGTATACTTGAAACCTTATGCGTTCCATTTCCAACAGACAGAAACAATTTATCAGCCATGACTTTGTTTAAGTGAAGTGGTTCTGCCACATTCTCGCCAGCCAGAGCATGATTCCTGCTCCGTGGACCTACACAAAACTCACGCTCGGGTAGCGCCAAGCTGTTGCCTTACAGGGATGCGTGGTCTTCGACGATGTTCTGCCACTGTTCTCAACGTTGCAGCAGCGACTGCGGTACAGTTGGCAAGTCACGTTGTGTCAGTCATTTAAGAAACTCAATACATTTTATTGTTTGACGCCAATGCATTCAATGGTGTTTGAGCGTCACATTCTGATGCAATGCCACTCAGCTGTGAAATCATACATGGCTTCACACTCACGTGTGCATAACCTCAGGGACGTTGACTCCTTGCCAGGTAGCTGTGGTAATCGATGTGAGACAGATACGTATGCATCACTGATGATACTGTCAGCAGTGATCAATTACTTTGAAACAGTCAACCTCCAAAATAGGCAGCTAGGGGGATAATCATTGCTTTATTCAAGTAGCTCTGGGATCATTTGTTGCTGGATCGTCTGGCTCTCATTTAGACTATACGCCAATTAGCATTGAGAACATATAGGATCAGTTTGAGGGATCCTTTGTATACATGTATCTATTTATAAGCACCATGTATGTGTAAAATATATATATTTGAAATGTGAAAATGGCTGAAAATTCAGGAAATACTGATTCCATAGCCTTGATATTTGCCACAGATATTCCTTATGAACCTCGTGGTCAAATACATGCATGTTCAAATAAAGTATGGAATTTGCTCTGTGTATTTTTGAGAACTTTGTTCTTATATTTTTTTTTCAAAAATCCAAATCTATGTCTGGTCAGATAGCTTTCAAATTTGCTTAGGGCAGCATTTGATGACCCAAGTCACCCTTATTTGTCAAAGTGGTGAGGAAATTTACATATATACAAACTTTTTGGTACAATTTTGTCATTTTTGACGGAACATTTATGTCTCCTAAAGCACTGATTGAGCAGTATTAATATTTTGTTTATCAGTTCCTTGGGATGACCAAATCTGCTACAATGATCATGAACTTGACATAAAAAATTTCTTTTGCCTATGTACTCATTTTGTTTGAAAGCACAAATACATTTATTATATTATTTATCATAGACATTCCAGTTCAAGAACCTTTTCATGTACACTTGCACTAAAAAGGGTCAAACTCGAATGTCTGACTTTTTTAACCTCCTGATACCAAGTGTTTTTTTCTGCCATTTTTCTGGCCTGTAATTTTATCTCTTCCAATATACACACATTTTCTGTTTATCAGGTCAGCGATTCCATCGACAAATCTGTGGCTGTACTGGAGCATCTGCTGACAGTAGAGAGAGATGTCAAACTCCCAACCCCACAGACCATCCGTAAACTGGCCGACTTGTCTGATCAGAGTGCCTCTGCCAGTGACACTGCCGCCCAGGATTCGCCCGTTTCCATGTTCGAGAGCACACAGTCCTGCGTTGTCAAGGCTGTGGAGCTTCACTGCCAGGTTGCGTACGATCTCGGTGCTGTGCATTTCAGCTACCTACGATTCCAGGAGGCAGCTGATAAATTTGCACTGGTGTCAGAACTTTTGCCAAAGGTAAAGTATTCATCTTCGGTAGAATGGACCCCTGGGAAAACTCAAATTTTTATAGTACTTTTCTGGTACACTAGGCTTGTGTGGACTCACTTTAACCCTTTCACCCCCAGTTCCCTGTATACAGGTCCAACTTTACCATAGAAAACAATGGATTTGGGACAAACCATGGTTGTGAAAGGGTTAAGGTAGCATGCGCCTGGAAAGTGAAAGAATTCCATATGGAATCATTCAGCCATCATATTTCAAAATTAAGAATTATCATGGGTCACAGTGTAAATTTTGGTACAAGAGAAACAAATTACCCAAGATTTACCGATATTTGAAATTCAAACTGACCGCCATCCCTGTTCTAAGTCTATGGAGAAAAATAAAATTGCTTATTTTCAAAAAAAAAACTAAGACTGTTAAAGTTTACTTTTCCAAAAGGCTTCAAAATGAGCCCTCACAAATAGATCAGAAAAGAATGGGAAAAGTTTGAGAGTCAAAATATCTGTGCCCAAGGCGCATTCTACCTCAAAGCCTGTGGAACAAATGAAGGTTTCACCATCTTGTTTGTTTTTTTTTAAATTGAAAATTTAATTTTTCGCTTTAGAGTAATCTGTATGAGATGCCGTTTTAAATTTCAGATATCTGTAGGTATCTGTTTTTCATGTTGACACCTTACATGTAAACAGCGCCCTCATTCGTTATGCTGTGATCCAACTTTTGTTTACCCAGTCAAACACCTTTCAGAAGAGCTAGAATTTATTCTGTAACAGGTATGGCATAGCATAATGGGTAAAGCATATAATAGTCAGAATAACACTAGTACATCTTAGATACTCAACAGCATTTTCTTCAGGTTTACCATTCTATCAATCATTAATCATTATAGTTGAAAATTAACACATTATAAAGGCATTGTCTTTCAAGAAATACAACATTGTCACAAGTTCCATTCTTGTAACGAGCACTGTCAGGCAAATTTGCTTTTAAATCTTTTCAATCTTTGTGAAATTTGAGGCAAATTGACCACACTAATCTGCTGGTTTTATTATGAACATGATAATGTTGGAAAGCTTCATCAAGATCGTTGGCTGATGTCAAGACTTGATCATACCCATGGACATTTTGATGTTGGGTATAGTAATGTAGCCCTCACAGTTCTGGTACAAAAATTCCTTTGTTCTTATGATTTTTGGTTATACCTTTCTGAGAAGATAGGAGACTGCGACTTCTACCCAGCATTCCATTCAGCAAAATACTTATGTTTTGATGGTTTTACGCAAGCTTTATGATAATGAATGCCAAATCAAATGTTCTCAATAAAGTGTGAAATCAGTATCTCATCCAAAGAAAGGCGTAATCAGATTTGCACCTGCTCTGGTAAGGGATAAATTTCTTGATTTTATTTTGGAAAATTCTGTTACTTACAACTGCCCTTTGTGTATTTTCTTTCCTTTTATCAAACTCAGGTCGGTACACCAATGTACTGTTTTATTGACATGGACAAGTATGCCGGCTACTGTGCTGCCTGCAGATCACTCCGAGACATTTCTATCACCATGGCAACACCATCCCTTCACCAGAGGATGGAACAGAGCAGGAGAAACAATTATGAGGTAATAATATTACTGATAATTCTCTAGGACTTGCATTACCTGACTGTATCACTGTCTGACCTACTGAGTTTATAAAAAAAATTCAAATTACCATGCCTGAAATTTGTGTTTGAGGAATTTCCTTTGGGTGGGGGACATCTTGTTTGATGAGATACTCATCAAGATGTAAATTGGTCTTAAATATTTGCATAATTGCATACTAATGAACTTGTCATTATGTAGAATCTATAGTACTGTATGTAGCTGTACAAAATGTAGCAGCCACTCTTGGCACGTACACACAGTCTTCTGTGAACTTAGTATTGCAACATGGAGTAAAGAGTTTTGTGTGTTTGAAGGTGGACTGTCATCATGTAATATCTCATATCGTTTAAACAGAAACAATTTGCAGTGACCCAGTAAATACTATGTATAACCTCAGATAAGCTTTGCTAACTCAACCGTGTTCATGTTAAGTCGTCCTGGATATGATGATACCTCATTTTTTTATGTATTCCTTGGCTATTACCAAATATGATAACTTGAATATTAACATTTATTTATATTTTGCAAAACTATGATTCCTGACCAAGTTGCTGCAATACAAGTTTATTTGTTTGTTTGTTTGTTTGTTTGTATCATAGTTTTGCAAAGTTTTATATTATAAAAAAGTGAGAAAATCATAAGGTAGTCATAGAAAATTGTTTTGTACAGTAATGGTACCATGGTAACTGAAAATTTCAGCAAAAGTTTGACGAAAACATTGAGATACATGAAGAATCTATTGCATTAGCAAGTTGCTGCCAACAGGCATTATTTAAAAGCAGCTTCACAGCATTGAGAAAGAGAGAGTACAGCTGAGGTTAGAGGTTAGGGTGGATGCCATTGCTGTACATGTGAAATTGTTACTGTATTAAGACTCCATAGTTAGAGAAATGCGTATAATCCTGAAATTTTGGTAAGAGAAATATTTTTGTTTTAGAACATCCGTAAATTTTCTTCAAAAGTATGGGTAATAACAGTGTACGAGCCTTGCAAGCACATTGCTTTTTGTTCAAATTTTAGTGTTATTGTTAACGAAAGAAATCTGGTCTAAAACTTAAATTGCATTTTGCACAATATTATCAGGTATCACACACACGTTATTTTTAGCCCCATGTGCCTATAGGCACACACGGGGCTTCTGTCATCACCCTTTCAGTCTATGTGTATGTGTCAGTCTGTCTTTTTCCCTGTCTGTCTATCCATATGTGTGTCTGTCGGTCTCCAGTCCAAATGTGTGTTGCTCATATTAAACTCAAAAAAATTATTGCACCAAATGTTAGCAGCTTTGACATGATTAGTGTGTGGATAATTATCTAGAACTGAACGGAATCTTAAAGGTGTGGCTTGCACAACTAAGAAAACAATTGTATAATTATTACTTTACTGACTTTTTATGAATTTCAAAACTTGCCATTAATAACAGTTATTACTTTGATATTTGGTAGTAATGTTGGTAGGGAGTATTTAGTTGATATTTGTTCAAATATGCATTAAAATGTTCATGTTTGTATTTCGCCCCAGAACTCACTCAATTTGAGTTTGAGGATTTCTGAGATGATCTTGTCACCGCATGACTAAATGATAATGAACTTCAAATATATAAATCATTTTGCTCAATTTTATCATATTTTGTCAAAACATGATATTTTTTTCAAAACTGGTAGTGTAATATTTTTCAAAGCTAATTCATAGTTTCTTAAGGGTGATTCCATTTTGACATGTGAAATTATTATAAAATTTATGTATATAACTTTTTAAGGCAATGTACTCAATTTTCGGTCAAAACATAACATCTTCCATCAAAAGCTAGTCTTACACTTTCAAATTTAGTTTAGAGGTGCCTAGGGCTAATTTTTTTGTTTTCTACAAATTGTAATGAAATTTGCAAGATAGTTTCTTATTTTCTGTTGAAAGTAGAAAGTCAACACATACTCGTTTCAGTTATTCCCATGTTTGATTTTAGGTGCTGTGGACTTGTGAAGTTCCAGACATCATTACATTGTATAATTTTTCATAATCACGGCCATGTAATGTTTGGGCCATGAAAGTCTGACTTTGACTTTAAAGTTGAACACAAGACAACATAATGTTGTGGGTATAACAAGAATGGAACAAAAGTAATGGAAAACGAATTGAAACTTACAGATGATGTAGCTTTAACAGAAATTCCGTAGATGAAAAAGTATTAAAGAGGTGTTTCTGTGAGAATTTATATTCATGTCCTCTTCCTGCAGGGTATGGTTGATCTACTTGTGGAGGACAATGAGATAAAAGAAACTCCCATGGCCTTCAGAAACACCCTTGAGACAGAGCTCCAAAAGGATGAATCAAACTCGGATCTTCACTTCCAAGTGTGCACTTGCAACGCTGTCAGGCTGTTGAAGAACGGTCATCCCGTATCACCGGAATACAAAGCCAGTCTCAGGGATGCTTCACATGAACAGTGGAATTTGTTGTTCCAGGTATGTAACGGTTTCTTTGGCAACAAAAACTGCTGTAAATCACCATGCAATAATATTTTTATTGCTTGCTTATAAAAATAGGATTTACATCACATTTGTGGCAATAAAAGTGTGATACAAAAATAAGTTAAAATTTTCTTCAATAAAGATAAAGTATTACAGTATAATAATAGTAGCTAATTATAAATATAACTAGGTATTTCTTTGTTTATATAAAGTAAAAATATAATCTGCAAGTTGTTCATTAAAAGATAATATGATATCACCATTTTCTGTTATTTAACAAGCTTTTATAGTATCTCTAAGAGCTGCTGCAGAAGCCAATGTCCCAGTTTGTATATTTACTTCCACCTATATACATTAAGAAAAGAATACAAGTATCAGATGTACAGGAGCTGACAAAAGTTTCTGAAATATTTCTGATCTATAGTAATAAAATTATCTTCCAAGGGCGCATTTATATTTGTGATGAATAAAAGTCAAACATAATTCTTCTCCTGCATAAAAATGGCTGTAGAAGGTACCAATACATTACCATCAAATGCAGGTCAGGTTATTTTATGATGACATTGTGGCCAAATATGACACCTCGGTCACTCAAATGATTAGCGACAGCATTTCCGGCTTTGACTTATTACAGTGATTCATATACTGTATCACTTCGTACAATATTTAGACAATTTTGGGACCAATCCTGACGGATGTAGCATGCTAGCAGGGTATACTTACCCATTCCGGACACCTGGTACCACCACTTATCAGTGGTTCAGGATGGTCCTACTTAAATTTGTAAATCACAAATGTCCCATGCACCTGGTAATGTGTTACCTTGAATGGAAATGGTTATTGGACCAGTTTAATATCATATCTTACAATAATGTCAAAGTTTGATATGGGTGATTGTGGGCCCTGTATTCTGCAGTCTTTTGTCAATGATCTTGCAAACTCTCACCTTCTCATATTCATGTATCTAGAGGCAACCTAAGTTTAGCGTCTTCAAATTGTGGAGAAATTTTTATATTTTGGGGCAATTTTTCCCAATTTTTTGTCAAAATTTTTTGAAATTTGGTGTGCAGTTCGCAGGAGTAAATGTAGTTGATTATACTCACTCTTGCCTTTCATATTGAACCAAATGTGAGCCAAGTATCATTGGTGTTACGTTTTCACTATTTTTGTTTTTTAATATCAACAATAACTTGCTGTTCTACTCCCAAAAGCATGTTAATATACGCAGTATTCAGCTTGTCAACTCAGCCTGCACACATGTACACAGCATTGTTATTGTTGACAAGTGAACTCTGGTCTGGACTAGAATTCAAATGTAAACAATTACATTGCATTTACATATGCAGATGCTGCATTGACAATAGCTAAATAGTAGGTGTTTCTACATTCATTTTGGAAAAGGATAAGAACTTGCAATTGACATGCAAAAATCAAAATAATGAAAAAATCATCAAAAGTTAGCCCTCATGTATGAACTTTGCCCTGCTAATGTAGGCCACATGTGAAACGGATTATATTATCTAGGTCATGTGTATACCATTACGGTCATCGCCATGTAGTTCTCAGGATCTAGAATCTCTGTGTGATTTACGGCAGTCAAACATTTTCTTAACAAAGGCTGTCCCTGTGAGTCTCACTCTGCCTTGAAAATGACTGAAATTACTACACCCTCGCGCTTTTATAATTTTTTATTCTTCAGTGGCGGTTTTAGGATTTGTTACCACATAGCAGGTTCATCTTACAGGCATGTTTTCACCCAGTTACTGCTTTATAGCACAAGCTGACCTCAATTTGGCTGAAGTCAATGGGGAGTCAATGGTACATCAGCTGTAACGTTTGGGTAATATTTTCATTATCTGTAGTGTAGAAAATAGGCATATATTTTTCTTCTGTCTCCCCCACCCAACTTCCCAAATGAATGTACGTTGGAGTATGAGGTATTAGCCTTTCAAACACTTTGCATCGTGTACAATATGCAATGTTACTGTTTGAAAACATATTGTAGTCTGGACAAGAATTCCATCATCAACAGTGATATTTGAAATCACACACATACAGGCAGTGTTGACAAGTTGAACAACACATACAGGCTGTGTTGACAAGTTGAACAACTGTCGCTGCGATGTAATTTTTGAATAGCACAAGAAACTTTCTTCCTCAAACAGAAGCAATGATGAAGAAAGTCATCATCTTATTCCCAGTGGAGTTTTTAATAGTTAATTGGTAGAGTACTCTTCAGTAGTGATTTGTTTGAAAGCCTGAATTTGGGGGTTGACTTTTACTGTAGATCTTTGGAAGGGAATAGTAAAATACAGACAGAAACTACAGAATAAAAAGTATTTTGAAATTTTTTTTCCAAGACTTGTTGCTTTTTTGAAAATTGTTGACGTGATTGCAAAAAATAAAGGATTTCTCAGAAAAAGTGTATTTGTATAATATTTTCTTTAACAATTTAAATAATTATTGGTTAATATATTGTTTAATATCTTTTGATATGTGATGTGATTACCCCTTCCACAATCATAGTTTGGTCAAATAATCAGTGTTGCAGCTAGTCTTGAACCATGACACTAGGCATAGAAATAGGGCTGACAAGGTAAACATCTTGTAAAACAAAATTGTGCATACTTATGCCATTCATAAAACTACTTTTTCATTTTGCACAGCAGCATGCTTACATACTTTGGCACTACACCTATGGATATTTCAGCTGTGTACAGTGACATACTTTGGCTGTACACACTGATATACCACTGATAGACCACTAATATACTTCATCTGTACACTGATATATACTTCAGCTGTACACTGATATACTTCAGCTGTGCAGTGATATACTTCATCTATATGCTGATATACTTCATCTGTAAATTGATATACTTCAGCTGTACACTGATATATATCAGCTGTACAGTGATATACTTCAGCGGTGCAGTGATATACTTCATCTGTACAGTGATATACTTCATCTATATACTGATATACTTCATCTGTACAGTGATATACTTCAGCTGTACACTGATATATATATCAGCTGTACAGTGATATACTTCAGCTGTGCAGTGATATACTTCATCTGTACAGTGATATACTTCATCTATATACTGATATACTTCAGCTGTGCAGTGATATACTTCATCTGTACAGTGATATACTTCATCTATATACTGATATACTTCATCTGTACAGTGATATACTTCAGCTGTACACTGATATACTTCAGCTGTATACTGATATACTTCTGCTGTTTGTACTTAAGCAGTACATTGTACTGATGTACTTTAGTTGTACACTGCTTCATGTATACTTCAGCAGTGCATTACCGTACACTTCTACAATCTGCTGACATACCGGTACTTTAGCACCTCTCTGACATCGTTTTGTAGCACCTTGATACACTTTTCTGAAGTTTATCGATACACCACTCCTTTATGGCCATATAAGATTGTAGAGTCAAACAAATATTGACATCGAATATAAGTGTGTACAGTGTCCATGTATCAGGCCTGAGTAAAGTTGACTTGTGCATGTTTTGGTAATGGCTCTTGACGTTTACTAAAATTTGACCTCAGTATGGTTTAGGTTTTGGATGTGTATCGTTAAACAAAATTAATGCTTATTTATGAATTACATGACATTGTCTCTGTGCAGGGCTTCAGCAAAATAAGTTCAGATATTTCAATCAGATTCAGATGAGAATTATATTCAGATCAGATTCAGGTTTTTCGCAAGCTGTATGTCGCTGTGGATATAAGAAAAGGGTGCCTAAATGGCTTTTACAGGCCACATTAAATCACAGAGTGAGAATTAAGCATGAATGGTGTACATAAGTATATTCTAGTACATTGCCTTATACCAAGCTCAAATGGATTTTGTTCCTAGATGTCTGAGTAATGTGGCTCTGGATATGCACACAGACAAATGAATGGACAAAAGACAGACTGTAATCAATGCAGCGACAGAACCTGATTTATAGAACCTATAAACCATGCAATATGAGATGTCCTGCATTGCAAGCCAACCTACTGATGCTCACATACATACACATGACATTGTCTTAAATCACAGGTCTCTTCATGGCAACAACTACTCGCATTTAAGAGCATAGGTTTGTGAGCTGGCTCGCGAGAATGACACATAGATAGAAAAATAGATACATAGACACTAGGATGTCTTACATGGATGTGCAAAATTCTCTTGCAGTATATAGGACATGCTTGTAACAGTAGTTGTTATCAGGATGAACTATAGAGTCTATGCAGATTGCAATGTGTTCTCGTGATATAACAATAAAAGCTATTGGTTTTCCCCCTCCAGATATGCATGAAATGTACAGTGAAATCAACAAAACAAGAACAGGCCAATGTCAAAGTCTTTCTCAGGTAATTTGAGCTCATTAATCAATTTCCACCAATGCC
>LD358079.1:112588-123122 GCA_001465055.1 Ptychodera flava
AATAAACATCGTATTTTTAGTATCTTAAGATGTGCAGCGTTTTTTTATAAAAAATATTTATTTAGTTTTGAAACGATTTTTTGTAATTTCGATATATATTTTGTCAATAAGAGAAAAAAATATTTTGAGACCCCCATAGGCCTTTGCAAAATCGCCCTTTATTTTCACTACGAAAATTCCGTCTCGTGTGCTCAGCCACTCCTCTTGACACTGCAGTAGCGTTGACCGACTCGATCAACACGTAAACACAATGTCTTCTCGTCACTCACAGTCTATTCATCTTGTTTTTGAAGTCCTATCGTTTTCCGAACCTCCAAGATTTACTTTGAAAAGTTTCTGAGCATATCGATCACTTTTTTTTCGATATTCGATCGTCAACTTGTCATACTCACGGCGTGTCTAGTCTATGCGATATGCCACGTCACTCATGATCTTTATGCCATCTCGTTCAAGGCCGTTGAGTTTCTTTTTCTTGGGATATCAGATATCCAAAGTTTGTAAAGCTCTGTTTGAGAAGTTTTCCAGTATGGTTTCACTGGGCATTTGCCTTCCTGTGTTGAGGAAGGTAACCATGTTGTCTCTGGTTGTTTTGTCAGTGGTTTTCGTAATGTTGGGCATACCACAGCGCTGATGCTGGGAGCAGTTGCTGTCATGGTTCTATGGCATGTTGCCTGTGTATATCGAATTACTCAGGTCTATCAGTACCGTCATGGATATTGTGCCATCTCGTTCAGATATAAATTAATTTCTGGAGGTAAACCACTGCTAAGCAATGGAAAGATTGAGTATAGCTTACATGGAATATTGTCAGTCCATATTAGTGGATGTGGTGGAGGAAAGACATTGTATGATTTGATTCATCCAAACAGATCATGTGGTCCATGTATTGTATGTGTCAATGAATCCAGAAATAGATATTATCATCTTTGTTCTAAAAAAGATGAAGAGCTTGTGCAGTATGTGCTGTCAAATTTCAAATCTTCATCGAATACACCCCTATCTAAAACAGACTGTATTTGTAGCAGCTGTGACCGAAAACTGACACAAAAATTCAAAAATCAAGAGACTGAAAGCGATGGTGAGAGAGTTGCAAAGACTGCAAGCGTAACTCTATGTGTTTTATCGAATTATAATTCGTGTTCTTCTATGGCTGATTGTAAAGGCTGTGGCATTGCCACATATGGACAACTATTCAATTGTCACAAAATGGCAGCAAGTATTGGTATTGTAGATAGTCACAGTGGTGTTCGCTTCATAATGTATTTTCATGTTATAATTATGATTAATAGTATAAGTATGATTAATGTAACACAGATTAGGGTGACCCTATTTTTTTTGTTTCTCATCTCCAGAGAATACTCAGGCAGGGCGGGTGGGTGAAATAAAAAAACAAGAACCAAATAAAAACTCTATTTGTTTCTCAGTTCAGTGTTTGATCCATTCAGTCTGTACAATTTTTAAGTACAAAAAAAATGTGTATTTGTTTCAGTTCAATGTTCTGCCTTTCAGTCACTGGAATTTCTTGTCTTTCAGTTCAGTGTTCTGTGCTCTCTGTCCTTTCAGTTGCTGCAATTTCTTGTCTTTCAGTTCAGTGTTCTCTGCTCTCTGCCCTTTCATTCTCTACTATTTCTTTCCTTTCCTGTTTGATTGGTTTCCTTGTTATGGGCAGTTTTCCTTCCTGTTGGCACAGTTCACATGTCCGGAGAACAACTCTAAATGCAGATGAGTATTTATCATCTGGGACTTCAGTCTGTAGTGAAAACATCAAAGATTTTGGTTAGACAGGTATTGAACATGAAATTTTTCATGAAAATGTCGAACACGCTATACATAGATCTTGTGGCTTTAAGTAATTAGAGCATTCTAGTAAGGCCAAAGTAATTAAATTCTTTGTTTTGCGTCCCAACCCGCTCAGGTTTTTAAGGTTTTCATGAAAAAAACACACAGTGTATTTGAATAGGAAATTTTAGGACATACCCGCTTAGCTTTTCTGAACTAAAAATTTTGTTACAATTTTTTATTTGCTGCAATCAAATTACATTGTGTAATTTTCTTGTGTGTGTTTTTCAGCCGCTTAGATGCGTACCTTTTCCCATTTTGAATGGACGCAAAACAAAGAATTTAATTACCTTGGCCTAATATTACAGTTTCCAGCACCTGCAATTGTTATTGATAATTCTCAACCATGCAAATCCACTAAAAATATTTTTATACAGGCAGATATGACTATACATGTGGACTGCAAATCAAATGAAATTTTGTGATTACTCCGTCTTGGTTGCATTAACCTACAAATACTACTTACCCAAACTTCACCACACCAAACAAACTTGTGGGAATAATGATCCACTCGAGTAGAATTGGAATTCTACACGACTACTGCAGGATAAATTGCACCTCACAACCACAGTTTTATAGTTTGTGCTCATCACTGACTAAATGAGAGCCATAAGTATAATGTAGTTCCTGAAAAATGAGCAAATCGGAACTCACAGTGAATTTTTGAAACTGTATGATCGTATTTAAATATTGGAATTTAATAAAGGATACTAACTAATATTACAGTTGCATTGTACATAATGTATAGCTGTTTGGCAATACAGACATTCTGCTATTTATGATATTTTGTCCTTAGAGAGGAGGTACATGAATTTGTTTATAAACAAATAAATCATAGCAAGGAAAAATAAGTTTTAGTTCTACATTGTGGTTACTTACAACTATTTGCTTTCTGAGTTGAACTTGTTGTTGATTCCACAACCTTACATCGCATACATTAGTGCATTTATGTGTCACACACCCACTACTTTTCCTCCAAAACTTTTTCTCCAGCCTCGATGGCTTCAGCTATGAATGACAGACGCTGGTCCGATACGACAGTAATGGGACGCCGCCATGCTGAATAGATATGTCAGATTTGTATACTGATATACAATATGCCAAAATTTGCTGATGGTGGCACTGTTGCTAGGATGATCGCCTCAGAGTATGGCCTCAGAGGCGGCGAAAATAAAAAAGTTTTTTTTTATTTTCATGTCGGAACTGAAATTTACAGTCGGTCGGGAGATGAGAAACACAAAAATTAAATATGTCGCCCTTACGGTGGTTTCAAAGGGGGTTTGAACTCACAACATACGGCACCCAGTCACCTAGTGGAAAACTCACAGACAAAACTGCTCGGCCTAATCCTCAATCTCAAAAAAAGATTGGTTCATTGACCGAGCTTATACGGTAGTTGTTACAATTTTTCTGGACTGTGAACTCTCCACATGCTGTAGAGTTCATGAAGCACACATGCTCGTATGCTCACTATCACAAATTGCACACAAACTTTATCGAAGTAATGAATACATCGCTTAAAATGGACGAAAGACAGCCTCGGGGACAATTCTGTCCACCAGCAGAGCTATCAACCAAGGGTAGAAAATATGGTGGTTTACGAGGTTCGAAGTCACAACATACCGTACAGCATTCAGTCACCTAGCGAAAAAGCCACAGACAAAACTGCTGGGCCATATCCCCAATCTCAAAAAAGATAGGTTCAATAACTGAGCTTATAGTTGTTACAGTTTTTCTGACTTTGACCCCTTCCACACGTTGTACAAAAATATACTATATTTGTATACCTTTAAAACCATATACAAAGTATAATTTTTTAATTTACATCAAACTCTCAGTGTATCATTAGAACTCTGAGCAGAATGCTGTTACCCCAAAATGCTGTTGAAGGTAGTTTGAGACGTGAGAGAAAAGGTATTATTCAGAAAACTGGCAATTATTACTCTGAAAAATGACTGCCTTTCTGAATGCTTCACTTAATCATCATACAGAAGAAATTTCAATCTATTTATTAGTTAGCATGCTCCTTGAGAGTGGAAGACTTATTAAACTTTTGCTCAAACTTTTCTCGAGCGAACTTTCAACCATTCTTTTTCAAAATCAAGAAGAAAACTGTGGGGTCTTCGCTGGCAGCGGCAACATTGATTGACTCAATGTCATGACTAGGAATAGGATCTGTATGGCTCAAGTGACCTAGCAGTGATGACCAAACATGCTGAAAGTGATAGCAGGCGTCCGAAAAATCCCAGTTTTTTCAGAGTGTTTGATTCTGAAGACAGCTTGTGTGAATTTTGATTTTGTTTGATCTGCGATACAATGCCTTGGCAGGCATGGCTTGGATGGGGTCAAAAAGCATGAGGTGGAAACAGTCTGGTTCAAGTTGTTGTGAGAAAATGTACACTTTTTGAAACAGCTAAGCAATCGTTACAGTTGGCGCTTTGAACAGTTCGTTGAAAAGGAGAGGATACTACTTGAAAAGAAGAAGGAAGATATACAGAGAGTGTGGACAAAGTGATAGATCATGCCAGAATTTGTGCTGGTACTTGTCCATGGTCTCTACCCGAACTTACCTGGTGTACTTTACATCGGGCATGAATGGCATTAGGCCTTCCTGTCTATACAATGTACGGCTAGTACAATCAGTTCTTTCCAGAACAACAAACTTTCCAAAAAGAAAACTACCAAATCAAATGTGTTTGCATGTTTTTACTATACACAGCATGTGTGTGGTTATACCAGTACGCTCCAATGGGTATTTTCTGGGTTTTTTTGCGCTGAGTAATCGACGCTACATAAAAAGTAACAATGTATCAATAGTGGCAATTTTAAATTTGCATATCACATCAATCACGCAGATTCAAACTGAATTCTCGCACACATAATAATAATAATAATAATAATTTATTTATAAAGCGTCTATATCCATTGTGATAAAAAGTGATCAAAGACGCTACATTAAAAATTACATTGCCATTTAAGATTGAAAATGACGCAAGTAAAATGAGAAAAGTTCACAGCGCTCAAAGAAAAATATACAAGTGAAAATTTAAAAATCAAACAAAAACAACACTTCACACATCAACTAATGTAGTAAACTTAATATCACCCCCAAAAAGTACATAAAAAGATTAATTTAAGGCTAATTTAAAGAAATTAAGGTATGATTTAAAAGAAGAGACAGAGTAGGGGAGCAGCGGATCTCAAGTAGAAGATTGTTCCACAGAATGGGGGCCGCAACACTGAAAGCACAATCCCCATATTTCTTTGTACGTGACCTATTTTGGCAGAGTTTAAACTTTGTCCGACTTTGTCCCTTTAATAAAGGGAATATACAGAGTCTGCAACTTTTCTTCACCTCCAAACAGTAACCTTTTCACCCCTGATTCCTTGTAAAGAGGTCAAATATCACCAGTAAAAAAAACTATTGTTTGAAAGAGTGGACATCATCACACTCTTTTACATCTGGCAACACAATTAATACTGTAAGTGACCTCGTCAGATATGCCTTGTTATGCATTCAGTGAAACAGAATGTTATGAATCGAACCAAATAGCATCATTCCAGATTTCTAATAGTTTTAATTTAATAAGTGTGTAAGTCCGTAGCTACTGGCTTTTTCACACCAAAAACAAGTCAAAATGGCCAAATTTAAACTTTTTAATACTGTCTTATATACCATGTCAAAGAATAATAAATGTTGTGTGAGTCCCGATTTCCAAATGAATTGTGAGGTTTACGTAAACACTGGATTGCAATCATTGTGGCACAGATAGTTTGGTGTCATGTAAAATTCAGAAAATTTGTGTTGTGCCTGAGAATATCCACTCTCTAATAGTCTGTCGTTAAGGTAGTATGTGCCTTGGGGACAGATATTCACTCTCATACTTTTACAATTCTATTCTGATATACCACTTGTTGGGGCTCATTTTAAAGCTCTTGGTTTAAGAAAACGTTTTAGATTTTTGAAAATTTTAACTTTTATTTTCCCTATATAATTAATACAGAATTGGCAGCCATTTTGAATTTCAAATATATTTTTCGCGTAATTTGTAACTCTAGTACCAAAATTTGCAATGTGACCCCCGCATTTTTATTCTTGATTTTGAAAGATCTTTCACTTGTGAGGTGCATACTACCTTAATATCTTTGAATCTCTTTTGAATGTTGAGGAAAATCTTTAGGGATTATGACTGGTCAAGAGTGGAATTATTGATGATGTTATTTTTTAATCTCCATTAGCTGTAACTTTTGGAGTATTCTCCAGCATTTTTCACCACAGTTGAATAACATAGTATCTTGTTATAATCCAAATTGTACCGGTATGAAGAAAAAATCCCAGTGTTCAACTTGATCAGCGTCATTATGTGTAAAATGTCCAAAGTTACTGGTGATACTTGAATTTTAACGTGGATAGAATTGTTTTGTCAACACAAAACTTAGATTGATTGATTGATTTGTTTCTTTATGTATTTACTGCAATTGTTCATAATTATAATGCATATTTGCAAGGCTGAGACTTAGTATTTTATCATACCTTAGAAAGATGAACAAAAACAATATGTTTTGGGTTTTTTTACAATTTATTTTGAAAAGTAGCACATTTTTTACCAAAGTGTTACCAAAAGTTTACAAATGGCTCAACCAATGTTTTGCTGATCGTAAAAATTTAGCCAGGAGTTCAATATCTTTGTTTTTAATTCTGTACGTCACGGGTGCATGAAGTTTAGATACCACAATACTACCGGTAGCTCATGTCAAGTCTTATTTTGGCATTTTCTATCTTTTCTGTTCAGAAAATAGATCAGTGTTGATTGGTCAGTTGGAGCAGAAGTTGATACAGAGTAACAATCCTGATCAAATCCTCGCTCTGTTGACTGAACTTTGTAAACTTGCACCGGGTAAAAGATACTCTTCAATATCTGACAAGGTTAGTGTATATATATATATATATATATATATATATATATATATATATATTTATATATAAAATAATAAAACTTCAAGTACAAAGTAATAATATCTATTACTTAAGTTTCATGAATAGAATATGGTACTTCCCAAGCATATAAATGAGAGAAATACTTAAAATTTTAATTTTATGGTAAAAGTATTCAATAGTCCAAATGAGAATATAGCCCAATCACAAGAGTACATATAGGAGTGCTGTTTGCAATGCAGTGAATGTATGTGGTATATTTATATTTCAAACTGCAAGTTTGCTTGAGTTGGCTCTTGTCATACATGTACTAGGGTTTACATTTCGTATAAATTCAAAGTCTTTTACCTCACCATAATAACAAGTATTTAAACATAAAGGAATGTGGAATGAAGGTGATAAATCAGTAAGTTCCAAAGATGACTTGATATGCAAACGTCAAAGAAAAGAGAAGATCCAGAGATCTTATCCCTTTGTAAAATAATTGTAAAACATTTGAGATGGGAGTTTGCTTGAACTGGCAGAGCCTTGCAATCCTGATTCTATAAGTGTGCGTTTTGAAAGAGGTCAGAAAAATACTCTTCTGAAAATCTTTTCATTACATTGTTATAGCAAGTTACATTGATGGAGTTTTTATGGCACTCACTGCTATTGTAACAGCTGGAAACGTGCATGTTGTTCGTTTCAGTGGCAGGTATCCAAGAGTTACAACTTTGTCATTGAGGGCATGGGTAACAGTAAGACACAGGATTTGGTGTTCCTTACACTCGTCAAGGCCAAACACTGCAGAAATATCAAGGTAGGGATCTCTCCAAGCTTTTTCTTATTTTGCTCTGTGGAGAGAAGCTCTGTGATAAAGTTTCAAATTTAAACACAGGGCTTTAAATGTTGTAGGTGGTGATACTAGGTTACAAGAATGGGTACCCTAAGCATGCTAGCGTGCCACATCAGTCAGAATCATGTCCAAAGTTGTCAAATTTCAAAGTGAAACAGTAGATGACGAATCAAAATTACTTCAAGTAATAGTTTGGTATGCAGTCACTCATCATTTGATTGATAGAAGTGTCACATTTCACTACAATATCTCCATGTCTACCATTGGAGTTTTGGAGAGAGAAGCTAAGAAATAAGCTGAGTTAAGGAGAATTTGCCCATCGCATAATCTATGAAGAACAGTATAGCCACAAACCACGATGTCCACAGTACAATCAGATTAACTTGAATGAGAAGAATGTAACATTTTTGAAGTACAGCACATGTAACTTTATATTTGTGAAATTGCCTGGAGGGCACACATTAAATCAGGTGTAAATTTTTTTCATGTATAATTAGAGCTACAGCATGGCCAAGAAACTCCTGGAAAAAGCACACGAAACAGTCAAAGATCATTCCTTCAAGCTGGCCAAGGCAATCAGTCAAGAGATTTTATATGTTGAAATGCTGAGTCAGGATCTTAGCGTAGTCCGTGAAGATGATAAAGCTAACTATATCAAGAGGGTGATAAATTGTCTGACATCTTCAACAAGTGGTGAGTAGGAAATATTTCAGCTAATGACTGATGCATAAATTATGTTCATTAACTTTAATTTTAGTTGTTCTGCTCATGACATCTTCAATATTATCATAGATTAAATTAAAAAACAAACCTCACCACTTAAAATGTAGTTCTATTGTTTCAAAACTGAGCCTTTCTATGCAGACTGTTGAGAGGTATTCAGGGGTCATGCAGTAACTCTACTGAACCTAATTGAAGTAGTTTTCATTATATACATAGGAATTTTACCTCACTGAAAATCAATACTGCAGTTGTGTACTCCTGCCTAAGACTTCTGGTCACTCACAAGAAGTAAAATGGTGTATCAGCGTATCCTGCACCATTAAGCAAGATTCTATAAGAGATTATTGGTGTCTACATAACGAAAGTTGTGCTTCTAAAAAGCAAAGTTTTAAGATGCAATATTTAAAGTAAAATTCTAAGCTGGCAAGATATTTGACCAAGAAAATTTGTGACACAATGATCATACATTTGTATGTTTTATCTGAACTTTCTAATGCTGATCAGACATCCAACCAGAAGATGAAATCATTGAGCAGTGTGTGGCATTTCTTCTCAATACAAAATCCTGGAGTTCTTTACTTGAAGTGAAGAATAGGTCTCCCTATGCAGATGTAAGTTATCCCTAGTTCCTTCAATCCTTCTCCCCCTCCCTGGAATGGATCCGGCCTATGCACCAAGTAAATATTCCAAAACCATGAAAATAAAGTACTTGAAAGACACTCATCAATTCTTGTATTTGAAATATGATGTATTTATTTCTTACTTTCTCTGAGATTGCATCTTCTGGCTCACCCGAGTTATCACTGTTGCAAGTAATATTATCATATGGCATATATGACAAATACAGCATCTTTTTATTTTGACCTGTTCACCCTAATTTCCTGTTTATGGATGATGTGGATGCACCCACCCTACTGAAAACAATGAGATTGTACCATTATTTGGTGATTAAAGAGTTAAAGCAAACCAAATGCTACTTTTCAAGGATTGGAAGAAGTTAGAGCTCATGCATGTTAGTATTGTTACAAAAGCCGAGACTAAGTCTAGTTCTCAATTCTCAAGCACACTTCATCTCTTTCAGTTCGGCAAGCTGATTGCCAGTGTGTGTAAAGACCTACCAGACATCAAGGTCAGCCGCAAGGCAGCGCGGGATTTGTGGGATGCCATGGTGACCGTTTTTGTCAACATGACTCACCAAAAAAGAGGATTTGTCAGCGGCAAGGGTGGTGTCCAAATATCAAGGGATGCATCCAGTGCCGTTTTGCCAAAGTGAGTATTGTAACATGATGGAGGAGGGTAAGAAAGAGATGAGAGAGGGAGGGAGGGAGGGAGACAGCACATTCAAGGCAACTGGGAAGATATCTTGCACTTTCAATTTACAAGTATTAACATGAAAAGATGACTGTCACTTTTGCCAAATATTTGAATATATTTGTGAATATTAAAAAGTGATAACTGTCCATCGAAAACTTTAAAATTTAAGAGAGTTTTCTTTAATAGCACTGATCGCTATTTCAGGTATGTTAAGAAA
This sequence comes from Ptychodera flava, assembly GCA_001465055.1. NCBI lineage: Eukaryota > Metazoa > Hemichordata > Enteropneusta > Ptychoderidae > Ptychodera > Ptychodera flava. The sequence goes on from LD358079.1 coordinate 122,453, forward strand.
TATAGCTCCACGCGCACTACACATCAGACACTTCTGCTTGATTCAGACAAATTTTGTTAGCTCCGCTGTCAGCGACGCGGAGCTTATCAAATAGGTTGATTTTCCGTCGTTGTCTGTCGTCCGTCGTCGTCCGTCGTCGTCATCCGTCGTCCGTCGTCATCCGTCAACAATTGCCTTCTTCTCTGAAACCGCAAGTCCAATTGCTTTGAAATTTTATATGCAGTTCACTTGGGGTGACCTCACTCCAGTTTGTTCAAATCGTGGTGAAATTTGCATATTTGTATTTTTGGGGCATTTTTTGGTGTTTTTGGTAAAAAAATCTTCTTCTCTGAAACTGCTCGTCTGATTGCTTTGAAATTTGAGATGCAGTTTGCTTAGGGTGACTTCAGTCAGATTTGTTCAAATATTGGCAAAATTTGCATATTTGTATTTTTAAGGCAATTTTTGTCATTTCTGGTAAAAAAATCTTTAAAAATCTTCTTCTTCAAAACTGCCAGTCAGATAGCTTTGATATTTGGTACATAGGTCCCTAGGGATGATCTATTTCTGATTTGTTCAAATTGTGCAGAAATATGCAAATTTGCATTTTTAAGGCAATCTTTGCCATTTTTGGTCAAAAAATTTATTTCTCAAAAAGTACTGGTCTGATAGTTTTGAAATTTGGTATACA
>LD358079.1:170139-193044 GCA_001465055.1 Ptychodera flava
CTGGTCAGTTCAATGAGCGCATCAGCCGATGTGTTGGCACTTGCTAAAGTTGAAGTCAAGTTAGATGAGATTCAAGAGGTAAGATCTATTCCAGAGTTTGCCATTTTACAAGGGTGGGACTCACTCATCCTCCAGTCTCCTGCTTTGGGATTGCAGAGATCACAAATGATCTCAAACACCATTTGATTTAGAAAATTTTGAAGCTATCACCAGAAAATTCATATCACAGATTAATTATAATAGTCATGTGTCAAAGACCAGTTATGGTTCAAATAATTATGAAACAACTTGCTTATAAAATTTGATGTAAACATAACAATATAAATTAATGCAAAAATTTTTCTTTTACTTGTTTTTCTACAATTCTAAAGTAGATTGACCCTTGATGGCTGTGAGATATTTTTGTACACAGGGATTTTGTGAACTGAAACTCCTTTGGAAAAAATACCCATGACATTTAAAATAATCTCTTGGTTCAATTTGATATAGCACTTGCATGGTTCAAACCCACGTTATCAATGTTTGTGCATACTTAAAGTTTCATTACGGTCTCAAACAGTAGGTTTATTTTGTTTCTCTCTACAGGGCAAAAGTATTACTGTCAAGTGGCGTGGCAAGCCCCTGTTCATCCGTCACCGAACGTCAGAAGAAATTGAAACAGAACAAGGAGTTGATCCTGCGTCGTTACGGCATCAGGAACATGACAACGAACGCGTCAAGAACCCGGAGTGGCTCATCTTGATTGGAGTCTGTACCCATTTAGGCTGTGTGCCCATCGCTCATGCTGGAGAATACGGCGGTTACTTCTGCCCGTGCCATGGCTCACATTATGACGCATCAGGCAGAATCCGAAAGGGTCCAGCCCCTGAGAATCTCGAAGTCCCTTTCTATGAATTTTCAGATGAGACCACAGTTGTAGTGGGTTGATCCCAATTCTTGGGGATCCTCACTCAGGGATGCGTGTTTGCCTTTTAGAGTTATTGTTTCTTTTTAAAAAAATTTTACCCGTTTTGTGTAATTTGGTTGAAATGTACAAAGCAAGAATTTAAGAATTCATTTATGTGTGCACATTCTTAAGCGAATTACATACTCTGTGTGTCAAGTGAAGGAGAATGCTTTTATCAATAGATTTGCCAAGTGGTAAGGATACGATTGACATTACTCCCATAGTTTAGTGAGGAACCATTGAAAAGTAAGGAAATAAAACAAATAAGTTATTTTTAAGTCAAGAAATGTGTGGTCCGTTTTGTTATGATATCATGTGACCTTTTCCAATCCACTTCAATCCCTATCCTGCCAAGTTCATATCTCACCATCAGGTTAAGTTTGCTTCAACCAGGAGGTCATGTGTCCCATATGTTGCATTTTAAGATAGCCTTTTAATATATGAAAGCCCTTGAAAAAACAGACACAGTGAACATGATTTTTACTGACTAGACATTTTTAAACATACCAAGCCAAGTGAGTGAAAATACTTACAGACTTGGCTCGGTACTGCTTTTTTACCAACTTTGCAGATAGGTAAGTGATACTGTCTGGCAGAAAAAGGCCTAAAAGACGTAGGTGTTTCAACAGTTCAGGATGTGCAAGATGTGTGTCTCAGACAACTAGCAATACAGCAAATAGAGTATGAACATTTTACTTGATTAAAGTTGAATGTTACTGGGTAAAAAGTATCCAAAGGTGTTCAGAATGTAAATAAGTCTCTTCTCTGAACCCTGCAAACTACAACCAAAAACTTAACCCTGGATGAGTGAGAGTATCATAGTATGTTATACATAGACTTTCTCTTCATGGGCCTTCAGAGGAATTCCCTATCAGTTGCATGCAATAGCACAATTGTCCAACTCATTCCCCATGGTAACAGGTCATACAGAGTTTCATTAGAGGTTAACTGTCTGCTAGACACAAAGATTTTACCTGTATACTCTCCATTGATAAAATTTAGTTTTGACCAAACCATAGAGAGGTGTTAGAATAGTTTTGTTTCACAATGAATGAAGGATTGAGCCAACAGGAAAATGTTCATGGTAACATAAATTATTAAGTTCTCCCCTGCAGCATGCTACCAAGTAGGCAAAATGAGAAAGAGAATATGTACAAAACATGTAGTGTTTTGGAGGGCCATGGCTTCAGTTAATGATTAGATGTAATATGACCCAAGGGCAAGGCTAATTTTCTAGTACAATTATTTCATGGTCAGAAAGCAATGGAATATTTTTTAAAATATACTCTCTAAAAAATCCTTTTTTATCATACATAAAGGGCACGGTCATAGCCTATGGCTTTCCCATCAGGACAGAAAAGACATCTTTATGATTTCTTGTTATCCATAGGGAGAGCAAGGAAAGGATGTTATGCCACTCACTGGGCTTGCAAGATCTTTCAATGATTTCCAACACTATCTCTGATTGATGAAAGAAAAGATAAATCAGAAATCAAACCTGAATTCAATTTCATAGTTTCTTTCTAACTTCTTGTTGAATGCGGGAAAATTTGCCAGATCTGGGCAAAAGAAACTAATCGGACTGATGATATAGAGCTGAGTATGCAATGCATCTGTGGCTTTCCGGTCTTCTATGCGTTACTGCTGTGCATAGTCACAAAGTCTGATCTGACTTCAGAACAAACAGCAACACATAAACAAGGAGAGCCTCCTGGCTTAATGAAGGCGATTGCTTACAAGACCCTGACATTCTGTCAAAGGTACCTCAGTAGATGTTTTAAGGACACCTTTATGCACAGATAAAGAAATGAGGCCACTGTGTAGACAACAAAGGAAATGAGACTAAAACATTTTGGGCATGGACGACACTAGCGTCACTGGAGCCCAACGTTAGAAAGTATAAGAGTCTCTCAAGTATGTGCATCATATTTATATTTAAGTTTATGTGTACAAGTCTTGTTCATTTTAGCATACTGTAAACACTTTGAATTAGCTGCATGCTTTTTTAGACTCTTCAGATTTCCATTGCAATCAGCTGGATTCTTATTCAGTTAAACCACATCCTAACCATGCTAAATATAGGGAAAAATCTAAATTAGCAGCATCTTAAATTAGTGAATTCACTGACTTAGGTAAATTTGCTGAAAAGGATGTAAGCTGAAAAGACATGTTTTACAGTGTATTAATACGGCGGGTCCTCATACATATGATCTGATGCACACTGTCTGACCTTTTGATGACAAGAAGCTCCAAAATATTGGAATCCAGCCTGTTACATGTATTGTGTATGATGTGACTCTCTCTGAAACATGGTCACCTTATTCAGCCAAAGGAGATTACAGTGAGAATATACTCTTGATACAGAGATACCACGCTGTCATGATCACTTTCAGCCTCACCAGACAGACAGATATATTTTGTGTACTCACCAGACATATATTTTGTGTACTTTTTGTTTTATTTGTGAAAAAAATGTTATATTAACTTATTTGTGCTTGCAACTATACAACCTCAATTTTACTCGGTGTTACCTCACAAAAGATTTCATAAAATGGCCACCTATGTTCATGTATCACAAAGTTTTACTCCGCCAAACGGATGACAAAGTTCTGGTTGATTGTGGTGAACTCAAACTTGCGTAAACGTAGATGACATAGCTCAGTAAAACCCATTTCAAATGGAAAATGCCGGTCTCAATCACAAACAATGAAATATGTTATTTTTGGATATTTCACCCCTAGACTTACAGTAGACCTGTTACAAGGAAGGTCACAGCATGCGTGACCAGTAATGACATCTTATTACAGTTCATTGCACAACTTTGACCAAACATAGTTTATCACAATTTGGAACGCTTTGATTCATTGTCCAGTGGATAGAGAAGCTTTATGCAAAATGTTTATAATGAAAAAGTTGCTGAGAAATTTCACTTCTCACCATATTTTATCCAAGGAAAACATTGTTAGATTTACAAACAGGGTGAAACACAGGTTAGTGCCTAAATTGATCTCTGAAGCCAAAGTAAAGAATAGCACAATGTACAAGAAAACTACAGTGTCTACAACTAGATAATCTATAACTATACAAGCTTTATTGATGTACACCACATATGGTCTAAATGCCACTGGGTGTTCCTGGATTGAATCGCCCTCTTGTGGCCGAAAGTTGTTTGGGAAGATACTCCAACAAATATTGCAAGAACTAGTATATACTGAATATTTACATTAGGTCCTTACATGGCTCTGAGTTTATTTAGTGCACATCAATTATCCCTTACCCTGCTTGATTAACTTATAAACTGACATGAAATTAATCCCCCCAAATACCGGTATGCTGAAAGTTACATTAACCCTTTTCCTGTCAGACAGTAATAACTGTATCACTTCCCCATCAGCCAAGTCAGTAAAAAGCGGTATTGAGCCAAAACATGACGTATTTTCACCCACTTGACTTGGTATGTTATAGCATCTTTTGTCAAAAAAAAATCAACTTTACAGTGTTATGTTTTCAACAGCCTTCAAATGTACAGTATTCTGTTAAAATACATCATATGGAATATGTTGTGTTGCATTAATTTTAACCATCTTGACCTGGTGGTGAAATATGGACTTGGCAGGAAAAGGGTTCACGAGGAACCACATTATCAAAGAAAGACTTTCATGACGCCTGTCTGATATAAGAGTGTCTGTTTTGGGGAAATAAAGAGAATAATACTATAAATACAATTTTCCAATAAAACAAAAGATCCATATCCCTTTATTCTATTGGGGATTGAATACGTGCTAAGCACCAGAACAAATCAGAAACAACTGGGACAACTGTTCTCATTAAAGATCTTATGATTTTTTGATGAATAAGATTTTCAAAAACAGAATGTCAATGAGGCACGAATAAGAGACTAAAGACTGAATGATACCATAGACAGTGGATGATACACACATACAGTTTGACCCCTCCCATATCCCCCTATTTTTGTGCGTTTGGTACATATCAGGGCCAAAAAAGATATTGGAGGAAACTACAACTTTGAAAATTGCCAGATCATCGGACGACGGATGTGCTGCCGTCCAACAATAGCATGAGTTGCCTTAGGAAAACAGGCAGATTTTGTCTTCATACAGAGAAAGAACTCCAGATCACACTTCCAGCAAGGATTCACAAATAGCATTTCATATGGTACAGATGGAGTCATTTTACTTTTGCAAAAAGTTGACATAACAATGTAAAATTTTCAGAAGAAACTGCTCTATAACAGTTCTTGCAAAATTCCCTTGCTAATATTAGTGGAATAATGCTTAGCACATTCATACAATCACAGCATTGGAATTTGTCACAAAACATAGATTTGCCTGGTCTTTATTCAGACTACTGCACCCATATAAGTGACAAGATGTACACAAAAATTGCCTTAGCCCTGCAACCTTGGGATATACATGTATCTTACGAACCCCATTATTACAAAATTCTGTCCATGAGTGTCTTATCATGACCCAGCAAATATATTTACCGTAGTATACTGCTCAATGAGCGGCCACGAATAATAACTACATGTATATAGTACAGAAAACACAACTTCGAGTGATTGAGCATTGTGTGATAATGTGATGCTGCAATCCTTGCATTCATACAGCATACATGTATGGCCCTAGGCTATTTTGTTTATCAACAGCATATGGCAATTATCTGTGGCGCCTACTATGTTGAGGGACATGTCAAGTATATCCATGGGTAGACTGGTTCCCTGCCCCCTTTCTTCGAAAAGGGTCAGGTATGCGCCATTCTATTCACGGCACTGATTGGACGACACTATGGAACATGTCGATTTGCTAAGGGGAGCACCTACATCAGCTATGTCCACTGCAGTGTTACATGTTGTTTCAAATTTCAAAAACAAACAAAAAACTAACTTGATTCTGTCATTTGGATGAAGAAGGCTCTTTCACAAATAAAATCACCTCGTACGACGTTTTGCATACTGAAACATTGATTTTTGAAGACTTGTGTAAAATGTTCATGTAACTGCCCTCGCTGCTTTGTTGCTGAGTTACTGTCAAGGGTGCAGTCATTTCGAACATTCCAGCCTGACTTCACATGCCACTGCCATTTTGCCCAAAATCTGGGCAAAATGGCTGGTGCAGACATGTATCTGACCCTTTTCGTTAGCACAGCGCAGCCAGCGGTAGAAAGGGGGCAGGGAACCAGACTAATCCATGGGAAGTTTTATGTAATGCTGCAGTATATGACATCACATAATTCTTGCACATTTTTTTTGTATGAGCTGTGCATTTTCATCTAGGACTCTTGCTGTCCTAACCACATCTTCTACAATGAATTGTTCTTAAACACTGTAATTGCTGCTAGCTGTTCACCATGTGAGGGTTCACAGGTTGGAGTTCAGAGGTTACAGAGAATATGTTGCAGAAGTTGAAGTCATGCCATTGTATATGAAAGTGTTGTTAAATGGCAGGAATTGCTTGGTGACGATCTTGACCACTTCCTGTGCAGCGGCCCCTCCCATGAACGCCGCCACGGTGTGCAACTCTGAAGCACCATAGCGACACCTGAAATCAACCATGAAATGTACATTGAAATGGGCATACATACACTCATTTACATGTAAATGCAATCACAGTTCCATGTTTGATGCTATCACACTAACAATGTCCAAATAGCAGTGATTCGATTCCCTATGATGCTGAGCAAATGCTGCATTTCTGTTCTTGGAAACTTAAGATTACTTGCCCACCGAACTAAGCGCAAACTTTCCATATTATGGTAGCATAATCAAGTTTAAAATATGTTATTCAATAAGGCGTAAACTGCCTATACATACATGGGGTACAAACTGAATACAAGTGTTACATGCACATGGAAAAAATACCTCGCCACATCACAACACCAACCACACACTAAGACAAGACAACTATGTCTCCCTCATCCCCTGTCACTGAGGGCGCCACTCAAAACTCATCTGACTATCCCAGTGTAAACAATGTCTAATCATGATCCCTGTGTAGATAACCAAAAATATATACATGGGTTATTTCATGTCAACACATGGCTTCAGAAGAATACAAGCAAGGAGAAATATTACTTACATTTCATGTATATAGTCGTCCTTGATCAAAGAAGGTGACAAACCCCATTCTTGTAAGATATTATTCAAGCAGTTCTGTGTGTGAATGAAGAGTAAGATAATCAGGCATGAATAGGAGCAACACAATCTGTTCTGTAAATGATTCCCTTTTTCACATCTATGAGGAAAATTTGGTTAAATGTGTCTACTGGTGGTGACGTTACGCTTGCAATTTAAATATATCCTTCAACACATAGTGATAGTTTGGTTCGACTGCGTTTTTTGCAGCTAAATAAGTGGTTTGACTTATAAACGCTTGCATGTGGGTGAAAGGGCTTGCAAGAAAAAAAAACAAATTACAGTAGTCCTACAATAAATCGACAGACTATACTTGCTGTACTTCGACATGCAATGTATATTTCTCTGGCTATCTCTTGCTCACGACATAAAAAGATAATGACACTAACATTGACATTCAGAGCATCATGGAGGTTTGCATTGACCGAAAATGGAGTAAAGTTTACATCACCCACAAAACAATCCCCACTTTCAGTGGACTGGGCCAGATTTACTACCTACATGAATGGGGATAAACTATCTTCTCATGGACAACAGGTAAGTTTGGAAAGGCTTAAAAGCAATGGTATCCCGGTAGTGTTACCTTCAACTTGGGGATGTCTGCCTCCACTTGGTCATCATAGAAACCAGGATACCGACTATACTGACTGTAAAACCTATCCACTGCTCTGAGTAGAATGTAGAAGACTATTTCATTATCAGGATTTTCTAAGTTGGTTGCTGTGTGAATATAGAAAAAAGATTCTAGAATCAGGAGAGAAATTTAAGTATGGAAGTTCATGATTATCTCTCCTACTTTTTCGTTGGAATCATTAATTTCTGCGGTGGGGGTTTGGATTTTTGTTAGCTCATCTTGAAGATGGACTGTTTTTCAGTTGGAATTGAAGCAAAGTTTGCATTTTAATTTTTACTTTGACTCTGTAAGCACCAGAACTGACAACTCTGATGAGACACTTCATGTTGTCACCTCTTTGTTCATCAAAGATCTACCCTCTTTGATTTCAAGCCATCACTTTGTTAATCCAGGATCTATCCTCTTTGATTTCACGACAAAAGTACATATGTTGAGAACGCATAAGTTGAGTCGATGCTGGCAAGATCAATAGAGATAATATACCTATCATAAAGAATTGAGTAGGAGATGGAGTGTTTTCATCATGAAGTGATACTATCAAAAGGTTTTGCATCTCCATCTTGGATATATCTAGGTTACATCACAAATTAAGCTTTGCGGAGTGATGTAAGTATGGTAGTACAAGTCCAAGGCAAACAAATAAAACCATAATGAACTCATTCAATTGAAAGTTGTGCATTTCTCTATGCAAGGGACAAGCCAATCAAATTTGTATTTAGTTATTGCAAGTATAAACATCACTGTAAATGCTGGCTAACCTCGATCTACCTTTAGATTGACATTCCATTTATCTATAGGCTGGCATTTGGTATTCTTTTAACCCTTTCACCCCCAGTTCCCTGTATACAGGTCCAACTTTACCATAGAAAACAATGGAGTTGGGACAAACCATGGTGGTGAAAGGGTTTTAAGCCAAAGAAATGTCTTATCCACCAGACATGACAAAAACAGACCTGCAGTCCTGGACTTCTCCAAGTTGAATTAGATCATCAATGTACACATTACATAGCACCTACCAATATCTGCTGTTTTTGCTTTTTCTGGGTTATATTCTTGAGCCAATGGTCGACACCTCACCACTCGTGCAAAGTGTGCATTCTTACAGAAGAGTTTGATGTCAGAATCTGCAACATAGTCAAGTGGCTAGAAGATGACAAAAGAAGTAATAATAGCAATATTACTGTGACTTATTATGGCATACAATTGATTTTAACTTTATGTTGATGGAAGAGTTCAGTTCCTAAGGCAGAAGAATTTTTCTGAGTTTGGAGGAAAAAAACAATGATACAAGGGATTTCTTAGGTAAAAATGTATGGTAAACACACTTCAAGAGGACATTTGTGATCAGTACATACCCTGGGTGTACCGTTTGTTATCCTGAAATGACATTGTTGGTTATGTGCAGCAATATTGGGGTGTTGTAATTTGTACACATTTGGCTACAGACATTTTAAACAGGAACTTCCCTTATAAAAGCTGCATGATAGTAAATCTATGCAAATGTTAAAAACCCATGCTGCTTATCGGACGTGCCATGTTTTGTCCAAAAATCCCATAATTTTTCCATGTTTCAGGTGTTCATTGTCATAAAATTTTGCATATGATGTCTGTGAATATATAGCGACTGAACTTGAGTTGAAAATAAACTGAAAAAATGTTCCGTTTTTTTTTTGTCAGAGAACGCATATGTTTCAAAATGTGTTCCCTGTACGACCATTTGACCCCTCTTTGCGTATGTCACGAAAGTGCCAATCATGATTATTCAAATTTATCAGACGGTCAAAGCAATGTTATGAGAATTCAAAAACTCCCACCCAATGTATGCAAATGGCTGTGTCATCAGTAATCCCCCTATTGTGCGCCCACGGTCCTGTAACTTCCCGTTTATTAAATGCATAAAGATGTATATCATAAAATGGCACGTATTGAAGAAATGATTCGGTAGATATTGTACATCAATCACACAGTTGAAGGCAAATTCTGAATAATATCTTTGACATGATGCAGACTTGTCAAAATATAGCATATTTGAAGCTGACATTATGGGTCAATTTTATTCACAGGATTCTTGAAGCCTCATCAATATTATTTTTGATACATCATATTGGTATCTGTATCAAAAGCTCTTTGATTTCATAAAACATACTTACCAAACCTAATGTATTTAAAATGTGATGAACTTTACCAGTGATGGCCTGGTAATCTTGTGAAGCTTGCTCTCGATACCTGCAGAGACACATTTATTACGTCACATTATTGAATATTTTCTGAAGATGTTCCCAAAGACTAGTTCATCATAAGGCACAACCTCATCACATGACCAAATCTGAGTAAGAACATATATGTTTTGTCCACGTGAAAGAACACTCACTTCTAGGAAAATCAAGGCAGACATTGTGATATGCACAAGAAACAATATTTGGGATAGGATTGGATAAAAGGAAGTTTTAGTAAATGATTTGAAGATTTTTTCCTTGATCATTCAAGAGCAGTTCTCCTCTAGAGAGATACATCCACGCAAGGTAAACAGAAGTTTTTGATCACCAACCACCTTGTTCTGAGGTGTTGGAATGAAAAACACAATGTCAAATATATCTGTGTTCTTCTGTATGCATAGCTTGCAAAAAATGACTTCACACATCAGGTACGCCATATTGTCGTGAACTTGACCACACACATCTTGACGCACAGATATCTCAAATCATGGCATATTCAATGCTTTGAGGAAAAGCTTACACATTCTGTAGCTGTATGTATCTCTTGGAATCTGCCGTCATGTCTGGTATGGAGCCTCTGAGTGGCAAGGCACCTTTGCCTTCGTTCTCTGTAAACTGTTTGATGGCATGGCTGACAATCCAAAATGAAGAGCTCTGGAGGGTGAAAAAAAAAAAAGAATAATGCTCAATGCAACACAGGAACACGATTAACTGTTGTGTTAACACATACACAAGGTGTATCACTGAGGAAAAAGAAAAGCTATGAGTCAGAAGTAGTCTGAATGGACTTCTGCTATCTGGGGAGCACAAAATACCGGTATGGATCACACAGTTAATCTCATTCACATGGGAACATGTATGGTTTAACATTTCCACTAATTTCTTTTGAATGAATGGATTTAGAGACAAGGACGTACTTCCCATACTGGAAAACAAAGGTAAGCAGGTATAATAACACTATTACATTAAAACCCTAATGGGTTCTGCACATATTGAAAAAACATACCTATTTACCATTGTGTTATCACATATCAATAACCTTCTCCCATCCCTTTCTTAATATCAAGATATCTAACAATAATAAATCTTTTTATGTTTTCAAGAGTCATAGTGAGTTCTTACATCTGAGGTTAAATTTACACAGCAGTCATCATTAAGTATATTTTTCACGTCATCGGGAATTACTGTCGGCACCAAGGCATTGTTGACATTTTTCACAGCCTCGTCAAAGTTCTCTTCAAGTTCCTCCACTCCTTCTTCGTTCTTCCTCACACCTTCCCTGATCATGTCTTTAAAGGCGTTCTTCTCTTTGTAGTTTTTAGGGGGATTGCCCTCGTGCTGGAAAACAGTGATAGCAAAATGAAGATGGAGAACAAATAATTTGCTGTGATGTAGAGGGAGGTAACATGTTGTAAAACTGAGCTAAAACATGGAAATCCACTCTAAGATATAGCCTATTTTCTAACTTTAAAATTGATATCGTTCTTCCATGTTAAGGTAGTATTCTCCTCAAAGGCAAAAGACTTAAACTTTTGCTTAAACTTTCCTCAATGAAACTTTTCAACCATTCTCTTTCAAAATCAAAGATACTAATAAAGAATCAAAGGGCAAAGTTGACACAGTTATTTGAAATTCAAAATGGCTGCCATCCCTGTGTTAACTCTATAGGGAAAAATAAAATTTGATTTATGTAAACAAAAACTAAGACAGTGAACACTGTTCTTCCTTCAAGAGCTTTAAACTGAGCCCTAACAAGTTCTACATCAGAAATGTGAGAGTCAGGATAGCTGTCCCTGAGATGCATTCCACCTTAACACCAGACAGAGGAATTCAAGACAAAACGTCATACTGCTGGCACTATGAATACACAGAAAACAAATGTAACCAGACATTCTATTGTGGGAATACTTCTCGCTAGGAAAAATGACAATCCATTATTCCATGGGTACAGCGCATACCACAACATCGAAAGTAATGTGGTAATTCCTCTCGACACTCAAGGTAGTATTTGTATATCAGTGTTGTTTTCAGCGAAGTTGGACTTGCAGAATGAAGATGGTAAGAGTTTTAGACCAAATAGTAAAATTGGACAGGCTAACAGCAACATAGCAGTAACACTACTCATGCTTGCAGCAGAAAATGTTTTCACCACAACAATTTTTTATGTCACCAATGTTTTCACTAGGATGGGTATCTTGGGTCGGAGTGGGGTGTAGATTAATTAAGAGAAAGATATAATACCAGTGCCTTACCTCTTCCTTCCACTGATGTAAATATTTTGCTATGATGACTAGATATGGAGTGTGACTATGTTCCTGTAGATACAAAATATTAAATTTTAAAATCTATTTTGAAAAAAAAAGGCATAATTTATATGGTACAAATGCTGATCTTGGGTCTCAAACATACACATTGACAATTGACTGATTAACAATCAGATGACATGGTAAATATTGTAACACACTTCTTCCAAACTCTCTGTTGTGATTCTTTAATTTAAAGTCATGTCATATGCATCGTTTTTGCCCTTACACATGCAAAGTCAACAGATTCCAAAACTGTTAACAGTTCCAAAAAACTATCGACTCGGAAAGTTTGGAAGTACTGTCCATGCGTGCGCACATTCTAGAACACATATATAGAAGATGGCAGTATTGTGTTACAAAACAAATATTGGCTTGCCCTATTCAGGTAACAGCATACTATTGGTTTCCCTATGGCCTGAGAGTCACCCAAAACATTACATGGAACAGACTGTTTTGGGGTGACTTTCAGGCCCCGGGAAACAAACGGATGCTGTAACCTCAATAGAGCAGTCAATATGTGTATACTGTCACACACTCATAAAACTCTGTTTCCAGATATATTTACACTTATATATGCTCTAAATGTAGATATACTAATATTTATTGAGAGATGACAGTCCTGGAGACTCTCATGTTAACTGGAGCATAATTTTATCACCGATCACACATTACATCAGAATTATAATATTACATTATTTATTTATTGTATAACAATCTCAACATCAACAGATGAAGTTTTCAATGAAGCAGTGAATAACAATTGTAAGCCCAAGTAACACAGACAGACAGTACAACCAAAAAATGTGAAGAAATTCACATATGAAAGAGATTGGCTGTGCTCGGCCACTTCAGTATGCCCAGTTTGTGCCATACTCACCTGTTTGGTCATGGACTGTAAGTTCATACCGTCAATGTATTTGACCAGGCCGGGGAATTGTCTATCTAGTCTGAGATCTTCATGGGCGTTGTCTGGATGTGACTCGATCACTGGGTGAGATGAATGGAAAATATGCATTAAGAATACAGTACACATAAAGCAAATTCAGTGTATTCAATATGCAAAATATGGTACAAGATAACACACATGGACAAAAACGTTTGGATATCTATCGAAAGAGTGATGCTACAGGCTTATACCTATGTACGCTATCCACAACCCTAACCCTAACAACTTCTTTGGAGTAGACTAACACAAAACACTGTCTGTGTTGACTGATCTTCAACGATGCCCAAAATATAATGAACTCATCCATAAAGAAGATAAAGATAGTCACCTGTGTGTTCTTTGATGGCCATCCTCATGTAACCTATGAAACCATAACTTCGACAAATCAACAGTGGAACATCAGCTCCCCACAGAAAAGTTGCTAAATCAAGTAACGTCCTGTGCAAATTGCAAATTATAATAATAATGTACTACTGGACTACTGGATCTTTTTTTATGTGTTTAGGATATTTGTGTTTATGACAGGAAGTTTAGCTGAAATCAGCAGAGTGTTTGTGTGAGAATTGCAAAGAGATCTGACTCAGTCATACGACGCTACTTTACAAGTAGAGATGGGAGAGACCACTACACCGGGGTATATAATGTAGAAACCATAGAGGCAGATTTTATCCTTCCTACCTCCACAAGTAAACTGAACTATATACAAATGAAGTGGTACAAGATGTACCAGCAGGTGACAGTGAAACGTTTGAACGTTGAATCTGCAATGCTGATGTGTTTAGTTTTAGACAGTTTCTTTCCTTGTCTACAGTCTATTGTCAAATATATCTGATTCAGTATAAAAGCATTCAATGTTCAAAATTTCACTCTCATCTTTTCTTTTGTTTCTCTTTCAAATGAAACCGAAAATTCAGAATGTCAGCAAAGTAAAATCTTCGCAGGTCAACAGGCAGTTTTGTTTACAGAAGTTTTTCCGTGTTTATATCTTCATCAGCAGGGATTCATTGCGCTTATATTCAAACTTCAAAGTATCACACATTGCACAATTTAAAAAGATTGGAATCAATTTCAAATTTCAAAAAATTACCTAATCCTGTTCAAAAATCAACTGTCTATGAATTGATTATCACTGTTTTGATGATACTGGGAGCTTGGCAGCAGGGAACTCACCTTTCTGGAAGTTCTGTCACTATGACAACATCAAATACTTCGAAAACTTGTGGATTACTTTCTAAAAGCTGCTCTACAGTCTGAAAATAAATGATGAATGAAATAAACTTCAAAGAAAAAAATTTTTGTTTAGTAATTTGAACTTAACTTCATTAACCTGTTTGTCTTCATTCCCTGTAAACAGGTCCACGACAATCATTGATTCATTATTAAGCGAAATATGTTAATTTTGGCAAAACCAAGGGACGAAAAAAAATAAGAAATACTATAGAAAATGTGCATCACATATTATTTCATCATAAATGGCACAGCACACTTTACAGATTCATAACAGAACATGTTTGGAATTGAAACTTGTTATGTTTGGAATTGAAACTTGTTCTTACTCTCCATTTTGTGAAAGACAAGTTACAAACATACCTCTTCTACACAGTCACCGCTGACATCTGCATTCAATTCGCACAACAATTCTGTTGCCACTTTTGCACGGGATTTACCCAGGTTGTCCTTGTCCAGAAAAAAGCTGCAGAAAAGTTGAAGTGAGACCCATTATTATTTGAAGTATCTAGTATGAACACTGAAGTTGGTATTAATATGGATTTGAAAGAAGAAATTTAGCTCATATCATTCTTGACAAAAAGTAAAACAAAAGAAAACAAAACAAAAGATCCCATATTTTATTTTTTTTTTGTTTTCTGCACAGAGGCTCTCAATTAAAAATTCATGAGCTTGAAGTGTGATAACTAATCAGAGTAAGTTGATGAATATTATTGCTAAGGTACAAAATACAAAGTACTGTTGCTCATGATAAATGAAACACATTTATTTTCCTTAGATCTTGCACCGATAGCAACAGAAAACACTTACTTATTGCCAATATCTTGTCCAGATACTCTATTTCCGTCAATGATCGTAAATGATCCAATTCCTGGCAAAACTAAATTTTTCAAGATTTCAGTTCCGGTAGCTGTGGCATTGATAAGACAGATCCTGGCTGACTCTAAGGCAGCTTGGCCATGATCTCCCCATAGCCTGTTTTAAAAAAGATAGAATACATAATGATAGATGAAAATTATTCAATATTAAAAGATAGGGAACTCATCATTTGTGCAAACTATAGTGACGTTTCAAATGTTCTTATTCTGCGTTAAATATTTTTTATGTGTCTGTATTTATTTCGCAGCTGACCAGCTTCCGTATAGGATATGCATCATCATGGCCCAATGCCAGCGTATTTTAGAATAGAAATATCTTATCAAATGTATCCACATACAAATACAAGTTTCCAATTTTCCCCTACATTTCTTTACTGTAAAATTTATAATTTAGATCATAATCAGCCAGAAACTTCATTTTTATTTCAGTACAATGAATAGCCTAAAAATTGCAGTTCTGAGCTGAAGGGCAAAACGCTACTACTACCGGACGAATAAAAAGTTGTTTCTTTCTATCCAGATGCACAGTGAACACAGTTTTTTCTCTCATTATTCAACCTCCAGTAGGATGTGTCAGATGTTTTCTATGTTTTGCCCCACTTTTTGCTGAATACTCTTTTGCCTTTAAAAATGCTCTTGTCAAAACTTGAAGAATAATCTATCCAAAGAGGTGCTTACAATCCAAATATTTATTAATTAGCGCGTTCTAACTGAGATGAACTTTTCAAAGAAAATTTTATGATACACATATTCAATAAAAATATAAAACTTTCTTCATTAATTTTGGTCACATGTGACTGAAGTCATGCCTTTGACCAAATATGATGGAGTGTTCAAAAATATGAAGTTTCTGACAACTTTTTTTGTAAAATCGAAAAATTAAACATTACAGCAGAATGCCCAAAGGATGCATAAAAATAACATACAGGTACATGATGATCGTACATCATAAATGGTACATATCTCAGGGATAGAAATACTTTTTTATTTCTTGTGGCAAAAGTTTGCCACCGGATATAAAATCAGGTGGCAATTATGAAAAATCTGGTGGCAGTTTGTGATCGGTATAATACAACATTTTGTCATTGCCACATACTCATTCTAATTTATAAATTCTTGAAAATATGGTGAGTACACGTCACAAAAAATCAACCCATACTGCAGGCCTCGAAAAAAAATTTTCAAACTTACCAACCGTGTGGATTTCATTTTTACTTGCCCGACAGGAAAAATTACTTGCCCTAATTTCTAATAACTGTACTAGTAATTTGTAACAGAAAGCAAGAGTTTGGCCATATGAAGTGAATTCAAAGAGGGAAAAAACAGACTCAAACATGAACTACATTCTTGTTAAAAAGAAGGACTATTACCAAATCTGAAATGTCGCTGCTCAGTGAGTAAACATGTAAACAGGTAAAAGGGTTGCAGATGTACATGTGTGTATGCATTGGCAGATAAACACTAGCAGAGCAGTTGTTTGTGATCTCAGCTTGATAATAAAGAGCAGCAGCCAGCTATGCACATTGTAAATCACACAATCTTATTACTCTTATGCAAAGATTTTAATTTGGATTAGGTTGTGGAAAAATTCCAAATTCAAAGATGTTTTCTAGATGGCCAAATCTACAGAAAAAAAAACTAAAGTATTCTCACATTTCTTCCATCACTGGTGTCTATTTAAATTCCCATGCTCTGTGGCAAGATTTCTTTACAATTTTTTCAAAGAGGTTTCTGAAAAGATATCCCTAACATATCAAATGGGCCGTACAAAATTCGTATACAGTTCTATTTACTTTTACTACATATGATTCAGACCATGAAGATAGATCACAACGACATTTAAGTTTGAACCTGATTCATAAATTGTAAAGTTTATAAAAAAAAATATTTCAGCCGATGTAAAATAGTGATAATTAGTGCACAAACTGTGTGACACTTAAAACAATTTACTCAAATGAATACAACAATTAGGAACAATTGTCACATACAGCATTATTTAGGACTTGAACACCACTCATGTAATTTGTGCATCCATGTAGTAGTGGATGACATAAGGCATGCGCATGACAACCTGCGTTGAACATCACACGGTCACACTTGGAAGTGACCGATCAAGAAATGATTTAGGCCTAGGCCACTCTGAATTTGACTCCCACAAATCCACCAGTGCTGTGATTTTCTTAAAACTATAAACAGGGATCGGCATTTCTATCCCAATACATTACCTTAGCTGTCTATCGTATTTCTTTTCCTTGTCCATTCGAATGCCGGTTTCACTGGGGGCTGCCATTTTCTGATTTTTGTGTGGGAGTCAAACTTTTTTGGACACAACATTCGAGTTAAAATTCATAGCTAATCAGATTTAATTGATCAATTTTTCAACTCGTAGTTTACTTCTTTATTTATAATATTATTAATAGCCTAATTTTCTGTTTGAAGTTCATAAATGAACTAGATGAGACATTTACTTTGCGAATACGCAGCTGTAAATTGCATATCGAATTACCGTTCAAATGTAAAAGTCGACAGAAGTTGCATCACCGGTGCACCGTCGGTTTTGTTGCAGTTTGGGGATTCCCAGGAGTAGAGAGCTAAGACATAGTCATCAAAGATACACGGTATAGAGCAATTGCTGTCGAACTGAGTAAAAACCATGCCAAGCAGCGCCACAGAATCCTTTTCGGTAACGCTCTTTACAGAAGTTGTGGACACTACACTTTACATGTTCACTGTTCTGTGTTGACATCCGTACGCAGCATTTTATAACTTTGCGTTAGTTTGTCGTGAACTGGATGGTTTATACCGGTAATTCGGTAACCGCTGCGTTAAACTACCACAATGTCTTTCAAACAAAGAGTTACTCCGACGACTTTATCAAAAGTTGAGCGCAAACCGCCTACAACACTGAAGAAATTTGACGGTAAGCGATTACTATTAGTCTAAGTCACTGTGTACCCTGGCCCTGCACCGGCTTCGCTCTCTTTCACACACGTCCAAGTTGTGTGAATTGTATCTCGTCAGTGTTTTGTATGAAAAGAAGATGAGTCATGTTGACTGTTGTTGTTCTTTCAAATTATGTTGGCGCGCTGATAACATTATTGAAGACCTTCAATTCCATACAAGATTTGTAAATAGCACGACCGTATTTCAACTCTAATATTTAGGGTTCACAGATTATATTATCGCTATCGTCATACTACTACTACTGTGTTAACATTTTATCATGGGCATAGAATTAGAAAGGCAATGTAATGTTGTAACGTCAGTCATGTTTTTTACAATTTTTCATAAGATTAAATGTAGATTTGTAGATTTATTTCAATCAGACAAGTTTGAAGACTAATTAATTACACTTCCAGAACATTCCCAAGAGACGGAAAATCCTTCAGTATGTTAGCTGTTCACAAATTTACAGGTTCGTGCGAATAATAGTGCCATAATGCTATAAATCCTTGTTGAATCGACTTTGACCCCAGTAGTACAACTGCTGATAACAGCCATTAATGGTTAACATTCAAAATTGAAAAAAATGTAAACATGCAGGCAGTCAAAATACATTTTTTTATTTTTAAATAGCCTATGTGTAGTAATACTCATCAAGTTTGAATGTAAAAATATGCAGGTTGCCGCCTGTGAAAATTATTGACTGTTATTGAAATTTTGAACCTGTAGTAACCAGCTGACAGTAGACACACCAGCACATCAAATGTGCAAGATCAGCAGTTTTCATGTCTGCTTTTGAAACTTATCAAAGTTAGTTTCAAAAGCAGTATCATTAGGTCTCATTCAAAATGTACTGCATACATAAATGTATAAGGACACTGTCCAATATGTGGATTACTTTGGAAATATTTGTATTGAAGAACTGCAAACAAGAACTGTAATTTTGAACGGTATTTATTATAGTGAAAAAATGATTGAGACGATATGACAAAGTCACAGTATTAGAAATGTCAAGACTTTTTCTATGAATAATCTGTGTTTTGCTTCTAAAGCAATATGTAGTGAAATTGTCTCCATGTACTTTCCAGTTGTTTTTTCTAACTCTTTTGTGTCTTGAGATGTATGCCAAAATCATGTCAAAATGCTCAGCATTTAACTTGTCAATGTGGACTATATGAATGTTATGTCTGATGTTTGTGTTGATTGTGTTGGCAAGGAAATTTACTTTCCTCAGTGTTTACTGTCGTACTCTCCATAGGAATGGTAACTTTTTGGCCATTTAGGCCATTTAGTCATCATTTGACTTCTTCTATCATAGAAATCAAACTAATGATTGTCCTGCATGCAAATCAATTATGTGGTCTATGGATTTTTATGCTTATAAGTTTTGTGAAAACCAGCTTTCCTAAGTGAAACATGTAATTTAATCATTTTTATATCCCAAAGTTTTCAAGTTGATAATAGTTTCAGATCACTTTCAGTCAAATGATGACTACCGGTATGATGTCCGCTATGTGACCGACAATTGAATCTTATGGTGTGTGTTATGTTCAATATATGAAGCATGTGATAATACACAAAATGTCATTCAATGTCACTGCTGTTGTTTCATCTCTTTTCATTGGCAAGATCAAATTTTGTTGAAAATCCTTGAAGGTATTTTGTCCTTCTCTTAAAAAAATGCTTCAACTATCATAGTAATCAAAGGATAAGACCTCAAAAAAGTCTTGCCCTGTGATTATCAAATAACTTATATTTGCCACCAAGGATACCGTCAACATTTTGTTCTTTGAGAAAAACTCATGAAGCAGATGCAATGTAAATTACTGGTATTTACAGATTCTGATCTGAGAGGGAAGAGTAGAGCAACATCATCTCCCGCTGAAAAATTGAGAGCAGGTCATCGAGGTGAGATTGCACAAAGACTTAACAGAGCCAGAAGAACCGTTCCTGATCATCTTCTGTTGGTGTCTTTACTGGAACATCTATGCAAATGCTATGAAACTGACCCAAGGAGATCTACTGAGCTGTTCAAAAAATTGTGTGAGGGACTTTCAGACATGAAGGTAAACAGTCATCCGTTTTTCATGAATTTTGTTTAATGTGAGATACAATTTATATTGTTTGACATGTTGAAAGATACTGAATGATGGGTGACCATGCGTGTATTCAACCCCGGTTTTAGACACAATACATGAAACTATCGCAAAAATGAATTAATGGTCATGACCATTAATTCATTTTTGCGATGGTTTCATTTACCGTGTCTAAAACCGGGGTCGAATATATGCATGGTCACCCATTCATTTAGTATCTTTCAACATTTCAAACAATATAAATAGTATCTCGTATCAAACAAAATTTATGAAAAAATGCCCGACTTTGTCCCTTTAAAGAGAACCTTTTTATCTGTCATATAAATGTTGTTTTCTGATATAATGTGACTGAGGCCCATGTAGACCACAGTGTTTTTGTCAAGGTTTTTGAAGATGGGTAAATAGTGTGGGAACTCTGACACCTTTTCTGTTGTCCTCTGATAGGATTGCATTGACATAACAGGGGAACCACTGTAAAATTTACCAGGGTACCACCCTTAACCAAACCATTGTACTGTACTGGTTTATGTTGTCCTGTATCAGTCATAATACTATCATAGAAATTTTGATCTTGAGTGTTTTTATCAACAGTATTGCATTCTTCTTGGAGTTTTACAAAGTCTTCAGTGATGATCAAGCAGCCAGCCAATAACTTCATGACAATTCTGTAATATTAGCTTTTTGAATTTCGTTCACATTATTGTTAGGGTACCCTCCTTCCCAAAAGAGTTGTCAAGTTAAGGTAGAACGCACCTCGGGGACAGAAATTCGGGCCTTCAAATTTTATCAATTTTCTTCTGACCTACCACTTGTGGGGGCTCATTTTGAAGCTCTTGGCGAAAGAAAACTTTTCACCGTCTTACTTTTTTGAAAATCGAAAATTTTATTTTTTCCCATAGAGTTAACACAGGGATGGCGGCCATTTTGAATTTCAATTATCGAGAAATCGCAAGTTATTTGTCTCTCTAGTACCAAAGTTTGCACGGTGACCCCTGATTTTTATTCTTGCTTTGGTAAGAGAATGGTTCAAAGTTTCACTGAGGAAAATATGAGCAAAAGCTTAAGTCTTTCACTTTCGAGGTGCATATTACCTTAAGTGAATTGCCTTAAAATGTAAGAATTTTGCCTCCCAATTGTACATTGAACAACCAGTGCATACATGCTTGATGTAAATGTGATATTGATGATTATTTGATTGCGTACTCAAATCAGAGGGTTAAGTGTGTACTTACATGTATGGTATGATAGTTATTAAAGTTTCATATCAAATCATTGGGAAGGAATTCAACACAAGGTCAAATCCATGATGATTATTCACATACATTTTTTGGTCTATGCAGATTTTGCCTGCACTTTATCATCTGGATGAGTTCAGCGGCATGAGAGCCCAGTATCAAACGGCTTTGATCAATTTATTGAAAGGTGCTGCAGCCACACTACCAAAAGAGGTAAGACAACCACCATTGGTAATAGCACCAGTATTTGCTGTGTTAAGACTCAGATGTACTAAAGCAATTAAAGCCCCAGTAGCTACGAATTTTATGCATTATTTTCATGATTTTATTTTCAAACCAGTGTTGTTTGTATTAATGTACTTAACTGAAGGACATGTACAGGAATATCACTGCTCGCTGATTCGGACCATGCCTACGCATTTTAACATACCATGCCACACTCATAAAATGGCTCCCTCATGGAAAAGTAGAAAATTTGACATATTTCCTGCACATACACATCATGATCATAAAGGAAACAAGCACGATACCATTTACTTGAATGCACAATACACGATGGCCAACATTTTGTTGTTGTAATCTTTATTTTCTCTGTCACGTGATTAATTTTTGAAAATGTAGGGAAATGTAAAATGATGTTAAAACATTTGAATTTACATGCCACTTTCGACACTTGTGACAGTGTTATACACTTTTTCTGTCGTTAATGGGTCTTATTCAAAGAAAAGTCTTGGAAAACTGAGGATATTTTGAGATCAGTTTATAACACATTCACAGCTATCGGGGCTTTAATAAACACAATTTTAGTGAGGATCAGGCAGAGGGCATAAGTTATGCACAGCAGTGAAATCCGCTTTCCGGAAATCAACAGTGGTAGAATAAACAGATAAATAAAAAAAATGGTAGAAAGGAGAAAACATGGTCATTTTATCACAGTGACAGAGTGATACCATGTGTTACCACACTGGCTTAGATATCACAGTGGTGATGGAGTGACTGCATTGTTAGTGTTACAATAATTTGCAACTATCTTTGAGAACCTACTGTTAGTACCATAGTGGGAGTCAGTATTTGAAGCATCTTCAACACATTTGGAAACAAATACATTGAAGCTCATATACTAACATCTCATCATCAAAGTAACTTTGAAACTGGGTATGATGGGAAGAGTTTATTCATTGTAGTTGTCTTGTTTGATTGACACGCTAACCACAAATTAGCATATGCTTCAATATCATATTGAAATCACTGCCGATGGTAAGCTTACAGCATTTTTACGCTCCCATATATGCATATGTATATATGCAAATGGGAGGTATTCGTA
>LD358083.1:8695-19680 GCA_001465055.1 Ptychodera flava
GTAGATCATGTTTATCTAACATTGTCCTTCCTCTTTAGCATGAAGCAATTTGACTGCTAAAACTTTATTTTCATAGGCAAATATTTTTGTCTGTGGTGCTTGGTAACTATTCTGAAAACCAAAGGTTCCATTTAATACGCCCATGTACACCTTTGTGTAACACAGACGTATCTGGTTGAAGTCTAGAAAGTATGATGCATATAACAGATAACAAAGCATATAACATATGTCCTCTTAATATTATTGGGTGCGAAGTTTATTTCTTAAAACGAAATTTACTCAGCCTATTCCACACAACATATTGAAACACAAAGTTCAGAGCAAGTAAATAGATACAACTAAAGTATGGCCTGACAGTTCATTTTCTGCTCACTACACACAGACTGGTATGTTTTAAGGTCCAGTGTTCTCCCCAGAAATTTTGGGCAGAGTGACGGTCAATTTGAATAACAACAAATGTAATTGTTGTGCAAATGATTTCTTATTGTTTACTAAAAATTAAAGACTGGTGTCAAACCCTCTCTAATTACTCTTAGAAGAACACAGAGGTTATATCGATCTTCTCCAACAAGCTTTGCAACAATAACAAGAAACTGGAGGTTATGCACAGTACAGAACTTATGAAAAAATATTTCTCTGGTATTTCACTTTTCTCGCTTCACTTTTTCGGAGAGTTAAGACAAGCAAGCGAACTTTTAACCCAAAGGCTATCGGAGATAGTAAAGATAGGCAACATCTCTCGACCTCAACATTTAAGACCAGATTTTATAAAGAAAATAACCATATACTTCGTAAAGCATTGACATTATCCGAGAAGACGTCACTGATGCAAACATAGTCGCTATTTTGTGATTTGAAATACAAAAGTGTATGATCCCACATACGGCACGGACAAATTGTTCATTCTACTCTGTCAGACAAACTTAAGAGGCAACAAATTTCTCCTAAAAATTGCCTCCTCCGAAGTGAAATAGTGCGTTAGCACATTTCCAATACTTGTATTTTATTCCGAAGCGTATACAATGGAATATTGTGTTCGCAACGTCTCTGAAAACTCTGGCCAGCTTTCATTAAAAATAGAAATATTAACATGTCATGACAATTAGCCCTTTATCAATTCCCCCAGAGGCACGTGAATATGTATACATGCATGAAAATGTTTTGTTACATTCGATTTGGTAATTTTACAGGTGACAAGGACTACGATGCCTTTGTGTTGTACAGCAGCAAAGACGGAGACTTCGCCGAAGATATTATGAAGAGACTCGAAAGAAACGGGAAATACAAACTGTTGCTACATCATAGAAACTTTATAGCGGGGAAGTGTGAGTATTATATGTCAGTAAGTTAATTAAAGAAAGGTCACACTTGAGTATTGAAACAACGAGGGAGCTGTGGTAGGTAAACGACATTCGCTGTGATAATGATAATGCTCGCTTTCCACGACCCTAATGCCGATCTTGTACAGAAATTACTCAGGCGATCTTTTAGGTAGACGGGATATTTGTTTAGCCAAAGACATATCTATAATTTCTTAAATTAACTTCTTACGATTACTAGATCAAAGATGAAAAGTATTTTTCTCAAAAGCTAAAGATGAGAACATCCTTTATGCCACTGTTTGCATATGACTGACTCACCTTAAAAATACTAAGTCTGTCATTCTCCTTGATTGCCGAGCAGCCGTTCTTGATAACATCGAAGACTCGTTCGACAACAGCCGTGTTGCCATTCTGGTGATCTCTCCGAATTTCCTCGAGAGTAGCACGTGCGAACACGAGGCAACAATTGCCCTGGACAACTGGATCAACAGAAGACAGAAACTGATTCCGATTGTGAAAGGGAACATCGAGCAAGCAAACCATTCTCAGATTATCAAACGAATCGTCAAATTTATAACATACATTTCGTGGCCTGAAAATAGTTCACCGAAAGAAGAAGACAGGTTTTGGATAGAGTTGGAAAATGCCCTGGAGAAAAGAGTACAAAAGCATTCAGGAATGGGTTTGTTCAGAAGGGCACTTGCAAGCTTGTCAAGATGCCGTGGAAGAGTGTACTCAATGGTACCAAACCATGTGGTATGAGAGACGCAATTTGTGAACTTATGGCAGAAGGGTAGACAGCATTCTGTGAAGGCATAGACGGAATAGTTGTGACCTTTTCAAAATCGTGACCTATCATTTACTTATTGTATTGAACAACAATCGAAAACCCCTTTTAAATTTCTGGTAAAACACCTCAAATGTTACATTTTACTTGAGCAGAACAACTGAAGTATACTGTTACAATTTATTTCCATTTATTATTCAATCTCTCGCGCAGTAAAAACACTTTTATTCACACTTATTCACACTTAAGTACTAACTATAAAGGTAGTATGCGCCTCAAAAGTGAAAGACTTAAACCTTTGCTAAGACTTTCCCGAATGAAACTTTCATCCATACTCTTACATAGCTCTAACCATAAAATACACTCTTACCGTGAAAACGAAGAATCGCCGTGCAAATTCTGGTACCAGCGAAACAAATTACCCGACAATTACCCATATTTGAAAAATAAAAACGGTCGCTATTTCTGTGCTATCTCTATTAAGGAAATACAATTCCAGATTTTCACAAAAGTAAGCCGGCTAAAACTTGATTACTCCATAAACTTTAAAATGAGCCTCCACGAGCGGTGTGTCAAAAGAATATTGTAAGAGAGTCCAGATATCTGTCGCCGAGGCGCATTCTACCTTAAGTCAAAATTTGGCGAGAAGCGCAAAATTCTGCTATTGCAAGTAGGCAGAAAACTGACGTTTCATGCTACTATATGATAAAATACCCTTCCGGATATTTGATTTGTCATGAATGAATATCTTATGGTCATTTACGTTTTCGTAAATAATCAGTAAGCAAATTTAAAGCAGACGATTCCGCTAAGCTATTCTACTAAGACTGTTGTAAAGGCAATTATCCAAAAACTGTATAGGAAACCTTAGATTGTAGATTTCCTATAATCTAACAAAAATCACGAGGGAAGAACTAATCATTTATAACCAACAAAACCACAATTTAACCCTTTATATTTTTTCATCCAGCTTTTTGACAAGTAGCGTTATGGAGGTGATACTCTTACTGAAACGTATCTTACTTATCCCATATATTATAGTTCTAATAGAAGTATTCAATACTACAAATTAAGAATTTCGGCGATGTACATATTATCCACGAAGAACACATGAGTAAACGGACGCTTTACGATTTACAAAGAAAACATAATTTCAACATAGCAATATATGTAAGTCTATCACACTATAATTAAAAGACTTCAATTAGCGGAATAAAGGAATTTTTCAAGGCTCTGAATAAGGTGAAACACCTGGCGACAATGCCTATTCGACCAATTTACTTTCTCATAGTTGTTCCAATAACTTTGCATGTGTAATCATCAAGCGCTCAAACAACATAAAAGTTTATCTTTCATATCAGTCTCCCACTAAAGGAAGAAGACAAAAATAGTAAAAATTACAAACACGCAGTACACAATCCAAGTATCAGAACAAAATTACTAGTACACCGAGAAGTGGCAGCCATTCAATATTGCTTGTTACATTCATGTTTAAATAAGATACAGCTGATGCGATAAATCTCTTAAAATAGTTTTCGTTGTCATAATCACAAGTACACGACGGTCTGAAGGGATCTGGAGATACTGATATTAGCGTTAAGTGGATGTGACCCGATACCTGGAATAGATAAGACTCTCCTGAATAGCCTTCTTATATAATTCCTGCTTAGATAATTCTCCGAGTTCTTTAATTACAGTCCCTACAAATTTACTTGCTGTATTTACAATTTTCATCAGTCTTTTTCTATCTTTGATAGAAAAATATCCAATTCAACTAGGAATTTCATCTATATTAAATGTAAGAAAATCTTAATGCACTGTCGGCATACACAGGGAAGAATGCTGCAGTGATGTTGATCTTTTCTTTGTCTTTTGGCCAGAGGTCTCTATATCTTTCTTTCATGATTTTGACTTTGTTGTGTGTACCGGTGCGTTACTGTCTGTTATGTGCTGTTCTATGTCTATGTTTATAGCGATTGTATTATGAATTTCGACATAGGGTTTTCGGATTATGGATTGGTATGATTGCGATTATTTTGAAGCTTTTAAGTTTCCTGAGTACGATTAATCTTTGAATACTTAGGCTTTTTTTCTTAGACCTAGTCTGTATCCTCTTTAAAAAATCGAGTTTCTCGACGCTTTGGAGTTAACATACACAAATCATTGTATCTAAGATGCCAAAATGTGAATGATAAGTTTGATATTAAGAAATTTGTATTCTGTTCAGTGATAGCAAGGAAATTGTAAATAACACTTGTGGTAGAATTTCATTTCATCTCAGAGTCTATATTGTAAGGTTTAATTGTAGTCTGAATCTATGTCGATGTACCAGAAAGTGTTGTAATGAAACCTACAGCCATTTGAAAAAGAACGTATGTTGGTTTGAAATGATGGGTCGAAGTCATTTGAAGCAACCATGCCAATTAAATTAAAAGTAAACGCATGGTCTGAACAAGCTTACACACATCCAGCAGACGAGCGCTGTACCGATTGTTTACATCTTGATTTGTATTCAGGTCACTCTGAGTTTCAATTCCTTAAGGACATCGGGTGCGCATGCGCAGTTCCTTTTTGCAATTGTTACTTCATGGTTGAAATCGGGCGTCATCATGTTACGGACTGTCTGCGCCTTAGAACTGTTGTTCTTGATTCTAAATACAGGTGAGTTCGAAAATTTGTATTGAACATCTGATCCTGTATCTGATCTTGAAACTTTGTGTCTGATTGCTTTGTCATGACCCATTTTAGTTCTTGCTTTAAAATAGGGGAACATTTTGTTTATTTTTAGTCTTTCGTCAGACAAGGAAGTAGACTCAGACGAAATTGAAGAGTGTGTATTGTGAACCTTTTTACGATACATTCGATGCTAACATGACACAAAATCAAGAGCAAAATATGCTAGTTCGGTGAAACATAACTGCAACTTTGTACGGGGAAGGGATCCAAGCTTTACTGATACATTCTCCATGAAGAGATAATAGTTTTTATGTAATATATTGCCAATCTGCGGAAAATAACATCAACTTGAAGAACTACAGAGAATAACACCACTGATTTGTCCGCCACAATAAAAAGTCAAACATCGTTTGTAATTCAGAGTTTTGTTCCCTTTTAACGCTACGTATCTTCGCTTGACCTGTAAGTAATATTCCAGGTGTATTCGCACTGTGGCTGCAAACTATTTTTACGATACCATTTAAGATCAGTAACATAATAATTTACTGTTTCTAGGAGTAAGGATTATGTGTGAAGGAAGTGGAAAGAGCATTCGTCATCGTTGTGAGAATAAACCTTTGTCATGTTCATTTGAAGTTCGTATTCGCGAGGTAAGGTTTACGTTAACATTTGTTATGCGGAACACATGAAGATTGAACTGTATTAAGGTCAATTTATCTATCACGAGCGCTGGTTTGCATGTGTATAGAGTGTGCTGTGACGTTCGTACCTGCATTGTGAAACAAACAATAGAAGAAAACATCTTCAATAGATATACCAAGCAAAAGAACCCCGATTCCCTGAAGTCCTTCTGCTTTCTTACCATAGGGGCACCCAATTGACAACCACTATATTATACCTCGGACTAGCGGTTACATTGTGCTTGAGGAGAATACACATACATACATACATACATACATACATACATACATCCGTCCGTCCGTCCGTCCGTCCGTCCGTCCGTCCGTACGTACGTACGTACGTACGTACTACGTACATACATACATACATACATACATACATACATACATACATACATACATACATACATACATACATACATACATACATACATACATACATACATACATACATGTTATTTTAATTTGAATTTGGACATTTCTTCATATGTTTCAGGACACTCCTGTTGGCGATGTTATATTTGCCTTTCCTCGTCACCAGGTAAATGTTATAATTTAGTGTCAGACTTACTCCCAACATATGGCGAAGGGCTTTTGCGATTAAGCAAACAGGCTGACAACGTGTAGTTTGAAAAATCCTATTAAGTAGAGTGTTTCGGAGAGTGTCTAATAAATATAAATTGATATATGCCATATGATCGATAATGTAAACTGATGAAGACCAAAATATTTAAATTGTTCATGAAAACAAATATGCTATCCTTCATTTACACAATCAAGCGTATTTAAGAGATAGAACAGGTGGAAAAGTATATGTAGAGAAATTATATATATATATATATATATATATATATATATATATATATATATATATATATATATATATATATATATATATATAACGCTCTGCTTTAGCATTGAGCACTGTAATTTCCCACGAGGACATCTGTATACTTCGATATATATATATATATATATATATATATATATATATATATATATATATACATTTGTCATACATATGTATGCATACATATACATACACACAACCATACGCGCACGCATATAGAGTATGCATTGATACATGTAGAATATATACATATACACATACAACATGCGTACTCACGTACACACGTACATTCGCACAAATATGCATAAACAGATACATGCACACACTATACATACATACATGCATACATACATACGTACATGCATACATATATACATACAAACATACATACATACATAAATACATACATACATACATACATACATACATACATACATACATACATACATACATACATACGTACGTACATACGTACGTACAAACGTGCACGGACGGACGGATGGATGGATTGATGGATGGATGGATGAATGTGTGTGTAGTGTGTGTATGTGTTTATGAATATTTGTGCGACTATATGTGTGTTCTTTCGTACGAATGATATATGTATGTATGTATGTATTAAAAAAAATGAATGAATACACCATATGCGTGTGCGTATCTTTATGCATACATATATGTGGCTAATAGATACATTGAAAATTTCTCTGTATATGCATTTTCCATCTGTTCTATCTCTTAAATAAGCGTGATTTTGTAAATTATTTCCTTTTTTACATTTGTCGGCTCGTAATTTCAACATTCAACCGGAAGGAAGTTGCAAAGAGCTTTCGATTTCTTGCCATCAAAACGTATTGGAAACACCGATGAATGGTGTTACATGTGAAAGCACCCCTTGTCATAACATAATGTACCTAATCAAATTTAGCCGGTAGGCTGCCACAGTATTAAAAAGCACAGTTATCTTTTGAGCTTGAAGTTTTTTAACCGGCATGCCTCGGAAGAACTTGACCAGTTCTGCAATATGTTTTAGAGACAATATGGCCAACGCAAAGTTATCGTTACATAATAACAATTCTGTGACCCCTAAGGTTTACCTTGTTCGCATGATCTCTATTTTAAGACTTTGTACATCATAATGCACTTCAAAGTCAATTATTACAACAACAGTAACAACAATACTAAAAAAATGGAAAATAATAATAATAACAACAATACTACTACTACTACTACTACTACTACTACTACTGCTACTACTACTACTACTACTACTTATATTATTATTATTATTATTATTATTATTATTATTATTATTACAAGTTTAGGGGCTATAAGTATTATATAGAAATCTAAAAAACAATTCATTGAAGCTGTGGGACTTCTGAAAAAAAGGTGTTGTTACTCCTGAATGGTTGCCATGGAAACATCTCACATTAAAATGAGTGTGATTTTTTGGTGTGCTAACCAGAAAACCCCTTATTATCAATTTTTTACATCACTTAATAGTTCTTTAATAGGAATTAGGGAAAAAGTAACATTTTCAATCCCAAAAAGTTACTATGGCAACTCGAAACATTAAAATAAGTCTGGCATTTGTGTTCTCTGACCCGAAATTCCCCACTAGATAATTTTCATATCAATCAAAGTAACTTTTCATGGGATATTAGAAAAACTGAAATTTTCAACACCTAAAATGGTTACCATGGAAACATAGGGCAGTGAAATAGATATCATATTTGGTCTTTTCGACCCAAAATACCCTTATGGTGAAATTTTCACGGAAATTGAACCTATTGTTATTCGTGTTACTATTTCTATATAATACTTTATTAATTATTATTTTGATTGAAATCAAGCAGAGTGTCCAAATCAACAATACGATAAACGAGACATCTGCCTTTAGGAGCGATTATTCAAATTCAACTTCTGCGTTCGCAAGTACTTTTATACAGATAACAGATGGAAACAAGGTTAGTTAATTTTCAGCGATCTGTGCAATATTTACTTACGCACCCGCGCAGAAGTTCACACACTTTTGACAACACGCACTGACTCCAAGAAAGGTCTCACTGCCAAGTCCAAACAAGTTGATCTACGTACATTCGGAAATGTATATTTTCTCAAAGAAAAGCCATTCTTTTAAAATTTGCACACGTGTCTATTTCTATCGCTTTTTTATAATAGATAGATGGACAGAAGGGAGGCAAAGGGGGAAAAGGGGAGGATAGGAACGAAAGAGAGAAGAAGAGAGGGGAAGAGAGGGAGTAGGCGAGGGAAAGGAGGGAAGGAATATGGATGGATTGATTGGATGAGTGGGTGAGTGGGCACACGAATACAAGCTCCATACAGAGTGAAGTAGTGTCAAATTGAAAAGGTTACTTGTTTTCGTTCCCTTACATCAGAATGAGCGATTTACTGTGGACTCAGAAACGGGTGACATTTCTGTGCAGGGGTACCTTGACCGCGATATAGATCCTGAATATATCCTGGCTATTGTGATTAAGAATTCTAAGGTAGGACATGACGATTCCCTGTCATGCTTTAAATTGTTTTGCGCCCTTAAAAAGTATTCATACGACTGATATTCCACCGCCTATCAGCATCATTGTTGTACGTAATATCGATTTAATCTACAAATGTTATCTCATCTGCTTTTCTTGTTATATAACACACTTGTTTTTATGAGTAATTTGCGATATTGCAACATTCAGCTATATGGCACCTAACACTACGAACGTGTATCAGGTCGTAAACAAATTCTATCGACATTGCACTGGCCGAAAATTTCGATTGAATTCGGTTCCTTCAGTGGTAGATGCGCTATTTTCAATAATGAGCCTTTATCTTTGTTCCATAAAATGGGATCCCGTTTTCAACACAGGACGAACGCTGTACTAGATGTACTCTCAAAGTAACTCTTGAAGACGTGGAAGGATGGCCGCTGTACTACAATGAAACATGTGAGATGCCAACGAGGGAACCACGACAAGGATTGGTACGTAATCACAGTTCTTTAAAATTTTGTTGGGTAGTGATAACGCTCTTGGCTTTAAGGGCCCTGAATCACAATGCCTATTTTGAGTCTCGTCAAGCAGTGGGAAGACTTGAAACGCGAAAACATAGCATGACATAAGGAATAACGATAAAATGTATTGAGCCAAAAATGATTAACATATTAACACAGAGTAACCGTGATATTGGCAACAAAATCCGTTTTATTTTGATACCTCTACAGGACATGCCTATTGCGTTCTACTTTGGGAAGACAAAGTTGCCACTAGAAGTACTATCACCAAGAATCAATTCTGAAAATTTCAAGGCAGATTCTGATAATGAAAGTTGTAAGTCATAATGGCAAGAAACGCCTTTAAATACCACGTCGCCGATTTGTTATTTCGACTTGCATGCTCAAATGAGCGCTGTACAATAGTAGTGAATTTCTATTTTCCAGGTTTTTATTAGTGCATCACAGTAAACAATCGTTCCACCTTACAAATGCCTACATAAGCAACTCTCTAAAATTTACAAAGCTTTCCGCTTCTGTTGCTAGTTCATGAAGGTTTTTAGTATTGCAAGTGTGTCGTTAATGGTGGTATACGTGATTGTAATCATCTGATCGCAAATGAACCGATTGAACAAAATCCATCGATCATATTTTTGACACACTTTCACCAAACTTAAACACTCTATATGTATCGTGTAACCCTAACAAATTTTCTGTACTTTGTAGGTAAGTTTACAGTGTTTGCGCCCGTACATAGGACATATAAAGCCGTGAATGTCGCAATTTCAGTATCTGATGCCGAAATAAAAGTGAAAAGCTCGGGCGGTCTTGAAATAAATACCAGCGTATATTTGGAAAAGGTATACTTTTTATAGTAATTATTGGATGAAAGCGACATGTATAGGTTAAGACGTCGACGTACCGCACTTCCATCGCGTGACGTTGAAGATTAGGAGGGGCAGAATTTTCTAAGATTTTCTTACAATTTTTGAAGCCGGTTATAGTATATCAAAGGCAAACGTTACGTATATTAACAAAATGCATTACTTACTCATCTGTTCCCCTAATATGATATAAGATGGCAAGCATATATTTAAGTTCAAATTGTAACTTTGGCCACCAGTAAATTGTATTATTTTACACATATAACAATGTGTACAGATAGATAGCAATGGCTTTGCAAGTGAGCGAACGCTATAATCGTAAAGTGTTCATGTTAAGTACACTTCGGCCGTGATTTTGTGGAAGAGGGTAACTGAACTTAGCATTAGCTAAAACCATTTCCTATTCAGTCTCGATTCACTTTGTCTTTAAGTAAACTCGGTCTGACTTGAGGTTCAGGACAGAATCATTTTCAGCAAATCTGGTGTCAGATATAAAAGCACGCTCATCGTTCTCCATTTGTTGAAAATTAAATATTAAAGGATCATGATGAGGGTCACACTACGTGACATCTTAGTATTATCTCGGACGTTCCCTTGTGATGGTGACACTACGTCCGTTACAATGCGATAAACAAATTTCCATAAATAACTCGGCGCAAGACGTTCGACGGGTGTGACTTGTTATGAAAACATGTCTTGAATCACATATCGCACAGGTTTTACGATGTATCCGGCAAACATCGCTAACGTCGTTATTCCCTCCGATACCTTTTAAAGGTAAAAGG